>ML409369.1:0-124775 GCA_005239525.1 Nicotiana knightiana | reverse complement strand
AAAAGAAGTTTTTTGGAAACTTATAATCTGCCTAGGTTTTTAAAGCATCACGATCGTGGGGATCGAGGCGCGATCGCGTAGAAGGAAAATGAAGCTGGCTTAAAATGCTCTACGCGATCGCGGAATAGCTTATGCAATCGCGTATAAGGAGTGGGTTGGCTTCTGCGATAGCGGACCAACTATTGCGATCGCAGTGAAGGAAATTACTGGGCGAGTCAGACACTCTATGCGATCACGGATCCTTCTATGCGATCGCATAGAAGGAAACGAGATGACAGTTTTCAGCAGTTCAAAATAGGGAAAATGGACCCGGAACCTATCCGAAACACACCCGAGGCCCCCCCGGGACCCCGTCCAAATGCACAAACAAGTCTTATAACTTAATACGGACTCACTCGAGGTTCTAAATCACATAAAAGAACACTAAAATGAGAATCAAACCAAAAATCAATGAAATTCCTAAAAACTTCTTTTAACAAAAAATTTTGCATTTAAGGTCCGGATCACGTCAAACTAAGTCCGTTTGTTACCAAATGTCACATATAGCACATATAAGATATATCGAACCTGTACCGGGCTCCGGAACCATGATACGGGCCCGATATCATATGTTTCACCTCAAATTTCATTTTCAAAACCTTTATATTTTTCAGAAAATAATTTTCTTTATAAAATTATTTCTCGGGCTTGGGACCTCGGAATTCGATTCCGGGCATACGCCCATGTCCTATATTTTTCTACGGACTCTCCGGGACCGTCAAATCACGTGTCCGGGTCCATTTACCAAAAAACGTTGTCTGAAGTTAACTTTATTCAAATTTCCAATACAAAATTATCATTTTTATCAGTTTTTCACATAAAGACTTCCCGACTACACACCCGGTCTGTGCATGAAAATCGAGGTGAGATAGAAGGAGGTTTTCACGACCTCGGAACACAAAATTAGCTAGAAATATACGGGATGACCTTTTGGGTCATCACACTAAAGTTGTAAAATATGCTCGAGGAAAATATTTTAGTATTATATAACTGAAGATTACTTATATCAAACATAAATAACTTTGGCGTCGATACATTACTATACATTACATATCTTATCTACTTTTATGGTCATTCAAACTGGAAAATTATTTATCTAGAGAACTGAAATAGTTTTGTAAAATATTTTTTACAAATTTAATACTATTTCAAATGGGAAAATATTTTATAGTATTACCAAATAGACTTACATTTTGGGGATGCCAACACAAAAAAATTTCATCTTACCATACTTCAACGTCGCAGACATAATCGCATCTCAGCACTCAAAGATACAGCGAGTAACTGGATACTAGACCAAAATGATATGAACAATCACATTGAAGTTTATTAGCAAACCTTATTCACCGCCACACACTGCCTCCATCACCTAACCAACCATCAAGATACTATCCCACACCACTACCACACATTAGAAGCCCCAATTACTCCCACTGAAATTAAACAGGCACTAAATTCTTTCGAATCAATGAAAGTTCCTAGGTGAGCCCTGAATGATTGGTGAATAAGTTGAGAGTATCTATGATAGAGTTGATCATTTTGGTGGTTAATCTAGATGTTATGGTAATGTCGTCTGCAAATAGAAGGTGGGAGAGGGGTGGTCCATTGCGAGATAGTCAGCCCCTCGGGTATACCTCACCATCACTCATAGTCAGCCCCTCGGGAATACCTCACAGTCACTCATGCCTCCCAATCACTCGTCACTCGACACTCGGCACTCGGCACTCGGCACTCGGTGCACTCACTGGGGGTGTGTGCAGACTCCGGAGGGGCTCCTTCATCCCAAGCGCCAATATCAAGCCACCTCGTGGCGTATCATATCCTCACAATCAGGCCCTCGGTCTCACTCAGTAGAACCTCTCAAAAGCCCCTCGGGCGAATCAGTAAAACAGGGTACTCGACCCAAAACATCAATTTTTTTTAAATCTCAAAGTAGTGTAAATCAGGCTGAATTTTGAAAACAGTAAGCACAATGTGACTGAGCGAAATCATCAATAAACAGTGAGGAAAACAGCAATAAAAAGCCCCCAAGGGGTCTAAACAGATACGCACGAGGCCCCAAACACGGCTTATAGCCCAAATAATTCAACAATCTTTAGAACATAATTTAACATAAGGTTTGGAGTAAAATATGCAACTCAATAGTTTCCGCGGAGAGGACCAAGTCCAATCCAAAAAATCAGTGCGCCATTCTAAAATCAGCGAGAAATATGAAGCCCGGGGTTTCATACCCTCAGGACAAGATTTATAACCATTACTTACCTCTACCGGGCAACAACACTAGTCCGCTATGCTCTTTCCCCTCAAATTGGCTCCCGATTGCTCCGAATCTAGCCCAAACCAGTTTAACATCATTAATATATACTAAAGGAACATAACCCAATCGAAAACTATCAAATTATACAAAAATCTCGAAATTCGACCAAACCCGAGCCCCAGCCCCACGTCTCGGAATTCGATAAATTTTACATCACTAGAAACCTCGTCCTCCCACGATTCTACACATACGAAAAATACCACAATCGGACCACAATTGCCTACCCGAATTGCAAAAAGAATTTTCCAATCCTCCCCCCATTCTTCCCAACCTTTTCCTACTTTAATCCTCCAATTTACAAGCCTAATCCGAACAAAATAGCATAGAAACGATTTTAATAACCCGGGAACTTACCTCCACTGAAGGACCACAGATTCTCTCTTCAATTTGCCTTCAAATGAGCTCCAATCGAATGCAACAATGGTGAAATGAATAAAATTTCACAGAGGTCTCTTTTATAGTGTTCTGACCAGCATTTCCGCACCTGCGGACACTTAATCGCACTTGTGCAATCCCACTAACGGACCAATTTTTGCACCTACGGCCACTTCTCCGCACCTGCGGCTTCGTAGGTGCGGCCAACTTTTCGCACCTGCGGATTTACCCTATCTAGCCTCCTTTTTGCACCCGCGCATGGCCTTTCGCACCTGCGTCGTCGCACCTGCGGCTACCCATCCGCAGGTGCGGCCAACACCAGAAACTTACACCAGCAGCTATTTGCTGCAAATTTCCAAGTTCAAAACTCCGCCAACCATCCAAAATCAATCTCGAGCCACTCGAGGCCCCAACCAAACATACCAACGCACCCCATAGCATTATTCCAACTTTGTTGAGCCTTCGAAACACCAAAAACAACATGAAAACACCAAAATTACATCAAATTCAAGCCTATGAACTTTGAAACTTCCAAATTTCGCCAACTACGCCGAAACTAACCAAAACACCACCGATTGACCTGAAATTTTGCACACATACCCAACATGATATTACGGACCTGTTCCAACTTCCGGAATCCAATTCCGACCCCGATAGCCTATTTTCCACTGTCGACCGGAATTCGCCAAAACTAAGTTTTGCCAATTCAAGCCTAATTCTACACTGGACATTAAAACTTCATTCCGAGCACACTCCTAAGTCCCAAATTAGCTAACGAAGCTATCCGAGCCATAAAATCCGCATTCTTAGGTCGTTCACCAATAAGTCAACTCTCAGTTGACTTTCTCAACTTTTAGGTTGCTTTAGGAGACTAAATGCCTCAATTCTCTCCATGACCACTCCGGACCCAAACCAACTGACCCAACACAACAAAAACAGGCTAGCAATATATGACAAATGCAGAAATTGAGGAAACGGGGTAAATCTCATGGAACGGCCGGCCGGGTCGTTACATCCTCCCCCTCTTAAACAAATTTTCGTCCTCGAACGGGTCTAGAAACATACCTGGAGTCTCGAAAAAGTTAGGATATCTGTCCCGCATCTCCCGCCCGGTCTCCCATGTGGCATCCTCCATCGGCTGCCCTCTCCACTGAACCTTCGCTGAAACTATATCTTTAGACCTCAGCTTTCTGACCTGCCGCCCAAAATAGCCACTGGCTCTACCTCATATTACATATCACCAACATGAGTTCAAAATATGAGACGGGTCACCAACATGCTTCCGGAGCATTGAAACATGGAATACTGGATGAATACCAGATAAACTGGGAGGCATAGAAAACCTATAGGCCACCTCCCCAGCCCTCTGAAGCACCTTAATGTCCTAATGAACCTGTGACTTAGCTTTCCCCTCTTCCCGAATCTCATAACACCCTTCATGGGAAACACCTTCAGCAACACCTTATCCCCAACCATGAAAGACACATCTCGGACCTTCCGGTCCGCATAACTCTTCTGCCTAGACTGCACCGTGCGAAGCCGCTCCTGAATCAACTTTGCCTTACGCAACGTATCCTGAACCAAGTATGTGCCCAATAGCCTAGCCTCGCCCGGCTCAAACCAACCAACTGGATATCTGCACCTCCTACCATATAAAGCTTCATACGAAGCAATCTGGATGCTCCACTGATAGCCGTTATTATATGCAAACTTCGCTAGTGGCAGAAACTGGTCCCATGAACCACCAAAGTCAATCACACAAGCACGCAACATATCCCCCAAAATCTGAATGGTACGCTCCGACTGCCCGTCGGTCTGAGGATGAAACACTTTGCTCAACTCGACCTGAGTACCTAACTCTCTCTGTACGGCTCTCCAAAACCGAGATGTGAACTGAGTACCTCTGTCGGAAATGATAGAAAATGGAACCCCATGCAATCGGACAATTTCCCTGATATAAATCTCAGCTAACCGCTCCGAAGAATAAGTAGTATCAACAGGAATGAAGTGCGCGGACTTGGTCAGCCGATCCACAGTAACCCATATAGCATCAAACCTCCTCGAAGTCCTTGGGAGTCCAACTACGATGTCCATGGTGATCTGCTCCCACTTACACTCCGGAATGTCAAACCTCTGAAGCAATCCATCTGGTCTCTGGTGCTCATACTTGACCTGCTAGCAGTTGAGACACCGAGCCACAAACTCAACAATATCTTTCTTCATCCTCCTCCACCAATAATGCTTCCTCAAATCCTGATACATCTTTGCGGCATCCGGATGGATGGAATACCACGAACTTTGGGCCTATACTATAATCAAATCTTGAAGCCCATCTGCATTGGGCACACAAATCTGGCCCTGCATCCTCATGACCCCATCATCACCAATAACGACATCTCTGGCATCACTGCGACGGACCCTGTCCTGAAGAACAAGCAAATGTAGATCATTATACTGGCGTGCTCTAATCTGATCGTAAAGAGAAGAACTGGAGGCTACACAAGCCAATACCCTCGGGGGCTCTGATAGATCCAATCTCACCAACCGACCTGCTAAGGCCTGAACATCAAGGGCTAATGGCCGCTCTGCTACTGGAAGGTAGGCTAGACTCCCCAAACTCTCTGCTTTGTGACTCAAGGCATCGGCCACTACATTGGCCTTCCCCGGATGATATAAGATAGTGAGGTCATAATCCTTGAGAATCTCTAACCATCTCCTCTGATGCAAATTCGAGTCCTTCTGCATCAGCAGATACTGTAAACTACGATGATCAGTGAAAATCTCACAATGCACTCCATACAAATAATGCTGCCAAATCTTCAAGGCATGAATAATGGTCGCTAAATCAAGACCGTGCACTGGTTAATTCTTCAACTGTCTAGACGCGTAGACAATCACCCTACCGTCCTGCATCAATACCGCTCCCCAACCAACTCTAGAAGCATACAATAGACTGTGTAAGAACCCGAACCAGTAGGCAAAACTAGTACCGGAGCTGTGGTCAATGCTGACTTGAGCTTCCGAAAGCTCTCCTCACACTCATCCGACCATCTGAGTGGAGCACCCTTCTGGGTCAATCTGGTCAAACGCGAAGCAATAGAAGAGAATCCTTCCACAAAGCGGCGGTAATATCCCGCCAAACCAAGGAAACTCCTAATCTCTGTAGCTGAGGACGGTCTGGGCCAACTCTATACCGCCTCTATCTTCTTCGGATCAACCTGAATACCTTCACTAGACACCACGTGCCCCAAGAATGCTACTGAACCAAGCCAAAACTCACACTTGGAGAATTTTGCATAAAGTTTTTCCTCCCTCAACCTCTGTAACACAACTCTCAAATGCTGAGCATGCTCTTCCTGGCTACGAGAATAAACTAGGATGTCATCACTGAACACAATGATGAAAGAATCAAGGTAAGGTTGAAACACGATGTTCATCAATTGCATGAACGCAGCTGGGGCATTGGTCAGCCCAAATGACATAACCAAGAACTCATAATGACTATATCTGGTCCTGAAAGCAGTCTTCGGAATGTCAGAATCCCGAATCTTCAACTGATGATACCCAGATCTCAAGTCAATCTTGGAAAACACTCTAGCTCCCTGAAGCTGGTCAAACAAATCATCAATGCAGGGCAAGGGATACATGTTCTTCACCGTAACTCTGTTCAGCTGCCGGTAATCAATACACATACGCATGGACTCATCCTTCTTCTTCACGAACAACACCGGTGCACCCCAAGGTGAGACACTAGGCCGAATGAACCCCTTATCTAGGAGTTCCTGAAGCTGCTCCTTCAATTCCTATAGCTCTGTTGGTGCCATACGATAAGGTGGAATAGAAATAGGCTGGGTGCCTGACACCAACTCAATACCAAAATCAATATCCCTATCAGGTGGCATGCCTGGCAGGTCTGCAGGAAACACGTCCGGAAAGTCATGGACCATAAGAACTGAATCAATAGCAGGAGTCTCACCACTGACATCCCTCACAAAGACCAGATAAGATAAACACCCTTTCTCAACCATGCACGGAGCCTTCAGGTAGGAAATCACCCTGCTAGGCATATGCTCCGAAGAACCTCTCCACTCAACCCTCAGAAGCCCTGGCATGGCTAAGGTCATGGTCTTAGCGAGACAATCAAGAACATCATGACACGGAGATAACCAATCCATGCCCAATATCACATCAAAATCGACCATGATGAGTAACAGTAGGTCCAATCGGGTCTCTAGAGCCCGAATAGATATCATGCACGACTGATACACACGGTCCACAACAACAGTATCGCCCACCGGAGTCGACACATGAACAGAGGTGACTAGAGACTCACGGGGCTTATCTAGAAAATGGGCAAAATATGAAGAAACATAGGAATATGGATAACCAGGGTCAAATAAAGCCAAGGCATCTCGACAATAGACTGAGACAATACCTACGATCACAGCATCTGAGGCCACAGCATCTGGCCTGGCTGGAAATGCATGCATGCGAACCTGACCTCCCCCTGCTCGGCCTCCCTCTTTAGGGCAGCCTCTGGCTGTCTGACTACCACCCCTAGTTGCTTGGGTGGGTGGTGAAGTAACTGGAGCTGAAGTTGAGGGCTGCCTCACTACTGAGAAGAACCATTGGGACAGCGGCGACACTGCCTCCACACGTGCCCGAACTCTCCACGCTCAAAACAACTCCCTCGAGCTGGAGGCAGGGGCTAATAGAAAGCCCTAGCACCCGAACGGCCACTGGAAGACTCATGCATAGGAGAACTCTAAACTGGGGGTGCTCGAGCTGAACTCTGAGCTGGGAGGGCACCAAATGAAGTACGGCCTGACTGAGAACGACGGGGACCATGCCCCGAAGATGCACCACAATACGCTAGGCGGGCTAACTGAGAAGACCTGAATGAATGGCCCCTACCCTGCTGAAATTCCCCCCTAAAGGGAGCACCACTAGAACTGCCTGAACCACGAGGCCTCTTGGCCTCCCTCTCCTCCTGCTCCTGGCAGCGAACAAACTCAATATCTCGAGCTATGTCAGCAACCTGCTCGAATGAAGCACCCGATACTCTCTCCCGAGTCATAAAGAGTCGGAGCTGATATAAAAGACAATCTACAAACCTCCTCACTCTCTCCCTATCAGTAGGGACAATCTCAGAAGCATGTCTAGCCAACTCGGAAAATCTCATCTCGTACTGAGTAACTGATAACTCTCCCTGGCGCAGCTGCTCAAACTGCCTGCGTTGTTCCTCTCTGTGGGACTGAGGAACATACTTCTCCAAAAGATTGTGGAGTACTGCTTCTAGGTGAGAGGTGCTGAACCAACCGGCGTACGCCTCTTGAATGACTCACACCAAGTAAAGGCAGCACCCACAAACTGAAATGTAACAAATGAGACCCCACTGGTCTCCAAAATACCCACAGTACATAGTATCCTCTGGAACTTATCTAGAAACCCCTGGGATCCCTCGCCCTCTGTACCGCTGAAAGTCAGAGGCTGAAGTCTGTTGAACCTCTCCAACCTGCGCTGCTCGTCCTCAGGCATAGCATGGACCACATAATCCTGGACCGGAGCAACTGGCTGAGCTAGGGCTGCTCCCGGTGTCTGAATACCCCGCACATCCTGCTCAGGTGTCCGAGCAGTTGGAGTCTGATTGCCTCCCCCGGCCTGAGCTGTGGTGGCAATAGAAGACATGGCGACTGCCTGAGCCAAAATGGTGCACACTGTCAATATCTGAGGTAGGGTCTCCTGAAGACCCGGAATAACCATAGGCACTACCGGTGCCTGAGCTGCCGTTGGAACACCATTGGCGGGAACCTGATCTTGATCGATAGGGGGATCCTGTGGTACTGTCCCGACTGCTGCGCGGGCTGGGACCCTACCTCTACCATGGCCTCGACCTCTCGCTGGTCTAGCCGGTGACTCTTCACTCTGATCGGTATTGCGTGTCCTAACCATCTGTGAGAGAATGAAACAACGTAAGTTCATATTTCAAGAATCAATAGATTAGCACGAAAGAGTTCAAGAAAGATAGAAATGTTTCCTAAGAGTTCGGCAGCCTCTCGAAGATAAGTACATACGTCTCTGTATCGATCAGCAAGACTCTACTAAACCTGCTCATGACCGTTGAGTCCTATGTAACCTAGGCTCTGATACCAAACTGTCACGACCCCAAATCCCAAACCGGCCGTGATGGCGCCTATCGTGGAACTAGGCTAGCTACTAATCACATGTTTACAGTTTCTTTAAAAATCCCAACCAATTTCAAGCATTTCATAAAATATACAGAATTTACTAAATACATTAGGCCAATAAGCAGTTCAACCAACCCCAAAAACCGGAGCCAACATGTCATGAGCATCTAAGAGAGATAAGCCAAAAAGGTATACTATTATAATATAAAACCTCCGAATAAATAGCTAGATACAACAAGAATGGAAAACAAAGATGTTGCGAACGCTGAACAGCTACCTCTATATCCCGCACTCCGGCTCTGCGCGGAATAAACAACTAAAGCTCGGTATCTACACTTGAATCTTCACACAGGGGTGCAGGGAGTAATGTGAGTACACCAACTCAGTAGTAATAAAAATAAATCAAGACTAAGCGGCAATAAATCACATAAAAATGAATGTCATCAATTCACAATATACACAGCCTTTCTTTCCAACAGTATAAACATAGATATATGAAGTCATCATGCCTTAAAACCAACTTCACAAAAATCCTTTGAGAAATGTATATTTTCAACAACTTCAAACCGAAAGATTTAGTATGAAAATGAAGCAAATCATAAAGAGGCCCCTCGGGCAAACATATTTCATAATTTCAGAGTGAAAGTGGTAAAATCATAAGTAACCCCTCGGGCAAAAACATGTATTATAATCAGCCCCTCAGGCATGCCTCACAGTCACTCATAATCAGCCCCTCGGGCATACCTCACCATCACTCATAATCAGCCCCTCGGGCATACCTTACAGTCACTCATGCCTCCCAATCACTCGTCACTCGGCACTCGACACTCGGTGCGCTCACTGGGGGTGTGTGCAGACTCCGGAGGGGCTCCTTCAGCCCAAGCACTAACATCAAGCCACCTCGTGGCGTATCATATCCTCACAATTAGGCCCTCGGCCTCACTCAGCAAAACCTCTCAAAATCCCGTCGGGCGAATCAGTAAAACTGGGTACTCGACCCAAAACATCATTTTTTTTAAATCTCAAAGTAGTGTAAATCAGGCTGAGTTTCGAAAACAGTAAGCACAATGTGACTGAGCGAAATCATCAATAAACAGTTAGGAAAACAACAGTAAAAAGCCCCCAAGGGGTCTAAACAGATCGGCACGAGATCCCAAACACGACTTATAGCCCAAATATTTCATTAATCTTTAGAACATAATTTAACATAGGGTTGGAGTAAAATATGCAACTCAATAGTTGCCGCGGAGAGGACCAAGTCCAATCCAAAAAACCAGTGCGCCATTCTAAAATCAGTGAGAAATATGAAGTCTGGGGTTTCATACCCTCAGGACAAGATTTATCAGGACAAGATTTATAACCATTACTTACCTCTACCAGACCACAAAACTAGTCCGCTATGCTCATGCCCCTCAAATTGGCTCCCGGTTGCTCTGAATCTAGCCAAGACCAGTTTAACATCATTAATATATACTAAAAGAACACAACCCAATCGGAAACTATCAAATTATACAAAAATCTCGAAATTCGGCCAAACCTGAGTCCCGGGCCGACGTCTCGAAATTCGATAAATTTCACATCACTAGAAACCTCGTCCTCCCACGATGCTACACATACCAAAAACACCACAATTGGACCAACATTGCTTACCCGAATTGCCAAAAGAAGTTTCCAATTCTCCACCCCCCCCATTCTTCCCAACCTTTTCCTACTTTAATCCTCCAATTACAAGCCTAATCCGAATAAAATAGCATAGAAACGATTTTAATAACCGGGGAACTTATCTCCACTGAAGAACCACGTATTCTCTCTTCAATTTGCCTTCAAATGAGCTCCAATCGCATGCAACAATGGTGAAATGAATAAAATTTCACAGAGGTCTCTTTTATACTATTCTGCCCAGCATTTCTCGCACCTGTGGACCCGCACCTGCGGCCCCAGGTGCGCACCTGCGCAATCCCACTAGTGGACAAATTTTTGCACCTACGGCCACTTCTCCGCACCTGCGGCTTCGTAGGTGCAGCCCACTCTTTGCACCTGCGGATTTCCCCTGCCTAGCCTCCTTTCTCACCCGCGCATGGCCTTTCGCACATGCGACGTTGCACCTGCGGCTACCCATCCGCAGGTGCGGCGAACACCAGCAGCTATTTGCTGCAAATATCCAAGTTCTAAACTCCGCCAACCATCCGAAATCAATCCCGATCCCCTCGGGGCCCCAACCAAACATACCAACACACCCCATAGCATTATTCCAACTTAGTCGAGCCTTCGAACCAAAAACAACATGAAAACACCGAAATTACATCAAATTCAAGCATATGAACTTTGCTTCCAAATTTCGCCAGCTACGCCGAAACCAACCAAAACACCTCCGATTGACCTGAAATTTTGCACACATACCCAACATGACATTACGGACCTGTTCCAACTTCCGGAATCCCTTTCCAACCCCGATAGCCTATTTTCCACTGCTGACCGGAATTCGCCAAAACTAACTTTCGCCAATTCAAGCCTAATTCTACACCGGACATTAAAACTTCATTCCGAACACACTCCTAAGTCCCAAATTACCTAACGAAGCTATTTGAGCCATAAAATTAATATTCCGAGGTTGTTCACCAATAAGTCAACTCTCAGTTCACTTTCTCAATGTTTAGGCTACTTTAGGAGACTAAATGCCTCAATTCTCTCCATGACCACTCCGGACCTAAACCAACTGACCCAACACAACAAAAACAGGCTAGCAATATATGACAAATGCAGAAATGGGGGAAACGGGGTAAATCTCATGGAACGACTGGCCGGGTCGTTATAGATATATTATCTCGCAGAGGTTAATAAGTGAATCGAACATTGTACTATTTGATATTTTCTGATTTATTTGGTAGTTTTGATGTATTTTGTCTTTGGTTGAAAGTTTGGACCCATTATCATCGCTATTGTGCATCATGGTAGGATTAGAAGTATCTGTTAGGCTATCTTCACCGAAGACTATGTCGCTCTCAAGATCACCTGAAAATCATACATAACCAAATTAGAGGAAACAATACATATGAAATGAAAATTATAAGTTTGAAAATATGGATTAGAACTACATTCTAGTGCCTGCCTGATTTCAAATATCAGTCAAAATGTCTTTATCCCTTGTCAACAAGTAGATCCACTCAAGGTGAGTAAAAGTTTATGTATTGTATTCTACTCGTCGATGATTTAAAATCTAGGATTAACCAAACCATACTAATAGAAGTCAATTGTAAGATGTAGAATTACTTAATTACCATTAATGGCTTTTTGTTTTTGTTTGTGTCACGACCCAAATTTCCCACCGTTGGGTATCGTGATGGCACCTAGTCTTAGGGACTAGGTAAGCCTAACATTTCCACTAAACAACAACAAAAATGAAGGAATTATAATAGTCTCGATATAGAATTCTTGACAGAGTTTACAATTTTCCAAAACCCGATAAATACAAGTCATAAACTCTACGACATCTTTCAATCGAATCTAGATACAACTATCTAGAAATAATAAGTACAGTTGACATAAACAGGAAGGTGACTCCGATGCCTGCGAACGCAGTAGCAAGTTTACCTTGAGTCTCCTCATCAACGATCCACACAGCTAACAACAACAATTACCTGGATCTGCATACAAAAATGCGTAGAAGTGTAGTATGAGCACACCACAGCAGTGCCCAGTAAGTATCAAGACTAACCTCGGTGAAGTAGTGACGAGGACTAGTCAAGACACCACTGGTCTAATAAGTAAAAAGACATAATTGTACAAATGACCGAAACATAATATCTATCTAAAGATTTTTCGATATAATTAACGATACGGTCGAATAATACGGAAGAAAATTTAATAATTACGATCAACGTACAGCATAATAGAAATACGCAAGGAGAATGGAAAGAATGCAAGCCAAATGTCGGGAACCACAACCCAATAAAATACTAGCAACTCAGCACTGCATCAATTTATTCACGTCAGGCCTTAGCCAATAAACTCAATAAAACTTGTCAAACCTTCGAGTGAAAACCTTTAAATCGTGAGTTTATTTCGAAAGCATTAAATATATAATCATTTCGGAATAGTGAAATTTCTTCTTTGAAACATTCTTTCTCTGAATGTATATTTATATATTTTTATAAAGAGAAATCTTCAAAACATAGTCTCTTCAAAATACGTGGTGTTCAAATATACTTTCCCAAATACTGCTCCTTCAAATATCATCAAAATATGTGGTGTTCAAATATACTTTCCCAAATACTGCTCTTTCAAATATCATTTTTCTGCAAGACAAATACTTTTAAAATATACTTTCGAAATAGAAGTCCTTCAGACATAACTTTTCCTGGAGATAATTGCTTTTCAGCTATACTTTTCAATTATATATATATATATATCTTTCTATCCAAATCTCCTCAATGATAAAACCACCGGAACTCAGTATATATATATATATATATATATCTTTCTATCCAAATCTCCTCAATGATAAAACCACTGGAACTCAGTCCGCAACTCATAATTTTTCTTGCAATGCAGTACAGGGGGAAAGCTCCCGGAATTTCGTCTGTAGTCCCAATTTTAATATGCGATGCAGTACAGGGGAAAAGCTCTCGGATCTCCGTTCGTAGTCCCAATTTAAATACACAATACAGTACAGGGGGAAAGCTCCCGGATCTCGGTCTGTAGTCCCAATTTAAATATGCAATGCAGTACAGGGGGAAAGCTCCCGGATCTCGGTCTGTAGTCCCAATTTAAATATGCAATGCAGTACAGGGGGAAAGCTCCCGGATCTCGGTCTGTAGTCCCAATTTAAATATGCAATGCAGTACAGGGGGAAAGCTCCCGGATCTCGGTCTGTAGTCCCAATTTAAATATGCAATGCAGTACAGGGGGAAAGCTCCCGGATCTCGGTCCGTAGTAAAAATTTAAATATGCAATGCAGTACAGGAGGAAAGCTCTCGGATCTCATTCCGTAGTCCCAATTTAAATATACAATGCAGCCTCTGAGGAAAACAACCCGAATGCGACAGAAACAATATATATTGCCACAACCGGCGCAAAAGCAAACATGACCGAATGCAAAGTGCGATGAGCAAATCAATACAAAGACTTAAATCACAAAAATGGTAAAAACTCACTCATAAGAAGTAGCCACTGAAGGAATTCCAAGCACAAAGGAAAGCAGCATAACGAGGGGAAAACAAGGCAAATATAGCAATGATTCTATATATTGAACTTCGCAACCAAGAAACCAAATCATCCCGGCAAGGGAATCAGCTGTAATCAATCTCACTTAGACAATCAGCTTCACTGAATAAACTCAGTTTGAACAAATGCTCAGTAAATAGTCAGCATCAAAGAAATACCATCAACATGGCGGTCATCAATTAAACCTAAGTAGTACTTAAGGAAAAAATTACTTAAATAACAATGTACGACTCCCGGGCATGCTTGACCAACGTATACATATTCCAATTACTTGTTAGACAATTATAGGGCGAGATTATACTAGTTTAAGTCACATAGGCATCGTATGAAGAAAGATATAGTATAACGGTAGGAAAGGCAAAGTCTTCATTTAAGTCAACTAAGATCATATAAGAAACAAGGAATGCTAGGCAAGTACTTCTAATTTGAACAGGAAGAGATGAAACTAGAAATCAGGAATTCAGATATAACAATTTCAATTCATACACGGGGAACATAAGGACCAAAAAACCTAAAAGGGCAATCTATTTGCAAATAAGTCCGAGTACACACTCATCACCTCGCGTACGCGGGCTACAATCGACATAGAAGACTCAATCCTAAGGGGAAGTTCCCCCACACAAGGTTAGGCAAGATACTTACCTCAAAGACGACAACCCGGTACTAAAAAATAGACTTCTCGGCTCAAAATCAACTAAAACAACTTCAAAATACATATAAAACGTATAAGGAACTATTCCGAATAATAAAGTCTCAATCTTTACAAAATTATAAAAATCGACCCAAAATTCGACCCTTGGGCCCGCACCTCGGAACCCGACAATTTTCACAAATTCTGATTACCCATTCCGATACGAGTTCACCCATACTATATTTATCCAATTCCGATAACATTTGGTCATTCAAATCATGAATTTTCAGTTTTGAAGTTTTCTTTCAAAACCCACAATCCCCTCAACCCAAAACACAAATTAAATGATAAAGACAAGAACTAATTCATGAAATATAATTAATTATAGTAGAAGAAAACTTACCCATTCGATTTGTATGAGAAACCCTCCAAAAATCACCCAAAACCGAGTTCTAGAAGTCAAAATATGTTTAAAATGGTGAAACCTCGATTTTGCAAACTTATATTTTGCCGAGGTGCTTTGTGAATCGCGATCGCGGGAATCGAGGCACAAACACGGGAATCGAGGCGCGATCACGTAGAAGGAAATGGCTGCTGGTGTAAGATGTGCTCGCGATCGCGGAGAATCTTATACGATCGCGTATGAGGGGCAGGCTAGCTTCTGCGATCGCGGATGGAGTTATGCGATCGCAGTGAAGGAAAAACTGGGAGGGCCAAACAATCCTATGCGATCGCGATTACCTGTATGCGATCGCATAGAAGGGAACTAGAAGACAGCAATCAGCAGTTCAAAAATAGGGAAAATTGACCCGAACCCCATCCGGCTATCACCCGAGGCCCCCGGGGCCCCATCTAAATGCACGAACAAGTCTTATAACCTAACACGGACTCGCTCGAGGTTTCAAACCACATAAAACAGCAATAAAACGATGAATTAAACTAAAAATCAATGAAATTCCTCAAAACTTCTATAAACATTAAGTTTTGCATTTAAGGTCTGAATCACGTCAAACTAAGTCTGTTTCTTACTAAATTTCACAAATAACACATATAAGTCATATCGAACCTGTACCGTGCTTCGGAACCATGATACAGGCCCGATATCACGGGTTTCACCTCAAATTTCATTTTCAAAAACTTTTATATTTTTCAGAAAATAATTTTCTTTAAAAATTCATTTCTCGGACTTGGGACCTCGAAATTCGATTCCGAGCATACGCCCAAGTCCCATATTTTCCTACGGACCATCCGGGACCGTCAAATCACGGGTCCGGGTACGTTTACCAAAAACGTTGACCGAAGTCAACTTTATTCAAATTTCTAATACAAAATTATCATTTTTATCAATTTTCACATAAAGGCTTCACGGATACACGCCCGGGATGCACATGCAGATCGAGGTGAGATAGAAGGAGATTTTCACGACCTCGGAACACAGAATTAGCTTGTGATGACCCAAAAGGGGCATCCCATATATTCTATTTAATTCTGTGTTCTGAAGTCATGAAAACCTCCTTCTATCTCACCTCAATTTGCATGCGCAACCCAGGCGTGTAGCCGAGAAACCTTTATGTGGAAAAAAAACTGATAAAAAATGATAATTTTGTATTAGAAATTTGAATAAAGTTGACTTCAGTCAACATTTTTGGTAAACGGACGCGGACCCGTGATTTGACGGTCCCGGAGGGTCCATAGGAAAATATGGGGCTTGGGATTATGCCCAGAATCAAATTCCGGGGTCCCAAGTCCGAGAAATGAATTTTTAAAGAAAATTATTTTCCAAAAAATATAAAGGTTTTTGAAAAATGAAATTTTAGGTGAAACTTGTGATATCGGGACCGTATTATTGTTCCGAAACCCGATATAGGTTTGATATGTTTTATATGTGTTATCTGTAAAATTTGGTAAGAAACGGACTTAGTTTGACGTGATTCGGACCTTAAATGCAAAACTTAATGTTTATAGAAGTTTGAAAAATTTTCATGTACTTTTAGTTTAATTCATCGTGTTAGTGTTGTTTTATGTGGTTTGAAACCTCAAGCGAGTCCGTGTTAGGTTATATGACTTGTGTGTGTGGTTCGACGGGGTCCCGGGGGCCTCGGGTACGTTTAGGATGCTCATCGGGTGTTAGTAGCACTTAGGAGACAGCTGAACCATTGTTAGTTCTCGTGTCTCGGACATGCGATGGACCTTCCGCAGGTGCGGACTTAGCCCAATCCCCAATCCTCGCAGGTGCGGTGTGTTTTCCACAGATGAGGAGACGCGGGTGCGGCCATTTGACCGCGGTGCGACCCTAGGCTTTTTAGTGGGTTTTCGCACCTGCAATGGTATTTTCGCAGGTGCGGTCCCAGGGGCGCAGGTGCAGAATTGCTGGGCAATTATAACAGATCCGAGGGTTTATGTTATTTTCACCATTTTTGAATTGGAGAGCTCGGGAGAGGCGATTTTTGGAGGCTTTTGCACCTGAATAACTTCGGTAAGTGATTTCTATCCATTATAGACCAATTTCCATGATTCCAATCTTAAATCCAACCTTTAATTTCGAAAATTTTGGGTAGAAAATGGGGAAAATGGGGAAAATGGGATGAACTTCATAGACCAAATTATTGAGTTTTGATTGGGTTTTTGACCTCCGATTTGAGAGATTTTCATATGTTTAGACTCGTCAGTGAATGGGTGTCCGGAAAATATAATTTTTACCCGATTTTGAGACGTGGGCACGGGGAACCTTTTGGGCGAATTTCCTAATTTCGTGTATTAGCTTCGGACTTATCAATTATTTTGTTTCCTTGTGATGATATTTACTCTATGCAATCGAATTGTCTAGATTTGGGCTACCTGGAGTTGGGTACTCATGGCAAGAGCGTGGTATTGAGTTGATTAGCGCAGTCAAGGTAAGTATCTTGCCTAACATTGTGTAGGAGAACTACCCCTTAGGATTGAATCTTCTATGTTGATTGTAGTCCGCGTACACGAGGTGACAAGTGTGTACTCGAACTTATTTGCAAATAGATTGCCCTTTAGGGACTTTTGGGTCCTCATGTTCCCTGTATATGAATTGAACTTGTTATATCTGAATTCCTGGTTTCTAGTCTCATCTCCTCCTGTTCAAGTTAGAAGTACTTGCCTAGCATTCCTTGTTTCTTATATGATCTTAATTGACTTAAATAAAGACTTTGTTCTCCTACCGTTATGTTATGTCTTCCTTCATACGCTGCCTATGTGACTAGAACTAGTATAATCTCGCTCTATAAATGTCTAACAAGAAATCGGAATATCTATACGTTGGTCAAGCATGTCCGTGAGTCGTACATTGTGATTTAAATGATTTTTCCTCTTAAGTACTACTTAGGTTCAATTGATGACTGCCAATGTTGATGGTATTATTTGATGCTGCCTATTTACTGAGCATTGTTCAAACTGAGTTTATTCAGTGAAGTTAATTGTCTAAGTGAGATTGGTTATAGCTGATTCCCTTGCCGGATGATTTGGTTTCTTGGTTGCGAACTTGAATGTATAGAATCGTTTCTATATTTGTCTTGTCTTCCCCTCGTTATGTTGTTCTCTCGTTGTGCTTGGAATTCCTCTTAGTGGATACTTCTTATGAGCGAGTTGTTACCAATTTTGTGATTTAAGTCTTTGTATTGATTTGCTCATCGCACTTCATATTCGGCCTTGTTGCTTTCGTGCCGGTTGGGGAAATATTTGTTGTTTTCTGTCGCATTCTGGTTGTTTTCCTCAGTGGCTGCATTGCATATTTAAATTGGGACTATGGACAGAGATCCGGGAGCTTTCCCCTGTACTGCACTGCATAATTAAATTGGGACTACGGACAGAGATCCGGGAGCTTTCCCCCTGTACTACATCACATATTTAAATTAGGACTACGGACAGAGATCCGGGAGCTTTCCCCCTGTACTACATCACATATTTAAATTAGGACTACGGACAGAGATCCGGGAGCTTTCCCCCTGTACTGCATCACATATTTATATTGGGACTACGGACAGAGATCCGGGAGCTTTCCCCTTATACTGCATCGCATATTTAAATTGAGACTACGGACAGAGATCCGGGAGCTTTCCCTCTGTACTGCATTGCATGACAAATTCTGAGTGGCGGACTGAGTTCCGGTAGTTTTATGATTGAGGAGATTTGGATCGAAAGACATAAATATATATTGAAAAGTATAGTTGAAAAGCAATTATCTCCAGGAAAAATTATGTCTAAAGGACTTCTTTTTTGAAAGTATATTTGAAAAGCATTTGTCTTGCAGAATAATGATATTTGAAAGAGCAATACTTGGAAAAATATACTTTGAACATCACATATTTTGATGATATTTGAAAAAGCAGTACTGGAAAAAATATATTTTGAACATCACGTATTTTGATGATATTTGAAAGAGCAATACTTGGGAAAATATATTTGTAACATCATGTATTTTGATGATATTTGAAAGAGCAGTATTTGGGAAAGTATATTTGAACACCACGTATTTGAAGAGACTATGTTTTAAAGATTTCTCTTTATAAAAATATATAAATATACATTCAGAGAAAGTATGTTTCGAAAAAGAAATTTCTCTATTCCGAAATGATTATATCTTTAAAGTTTTCAAAATGAACTCACGATTTAAAGGTTTCCACTCGAAGGTTTGACCATTTTTATTGAGTTATTGGCTAAGGCCTGACGTGAATAAATTGATGCAGTGCTGAGTTGCTAGTGTTTTATTGGGTTGTGATTCCCGACATTTGGCTTGCATCCTTTCCATTCTCTTTGCGTATTTCTATTATGTTGTCCGTTGATCGTGATTATTGAATTTTCTTCCGTATTATTCGATCGTATCGTTAATTACATTGAGAAATCTTTAGATAGATATTTTGGTTCGGTCATTTATACATCTATGACTTTTTACTTATTAGACCGGTGGTGTCTTGACTAGTCCTCGTCACTACTTCACCGAGGTTAGTCTTGATACTTACTGGGCACCGCTGTGGTGTGCTCATACTACACTTCTGCACATTTTTGTTTGCAGTTTCAGGTTATTGTTGTCGGTAGCTGCGCAGATCGTTGCTGAGGAGACTCAAGGTAACCTGCTGCTGCGTTCGCACGCTTCAGAGTCTTCCTGTTTTATTTCTATTCAACTGTACTTACTTATTCCTAGACAGTTGTACTTAGATTTGATAGAAAGATTTCGTAGAGCTTATGACTTGTATTTACCGGGTTTTGAGAAATTGTAAACTCTGTCAAGAATTCTATTCTGAAATTTTTAAAATTCCTTTATTGTTGTTGTTGTTCAGTGAAAATATTAGGTTTACCTAGTCTCTAAGATTAACTGCCATCACGATACCCAACAAAAGAAAATTTGGGTGGTGACATAACTAGAAATATACGGGATGACTTTTTGGGTCATCACAGTTTGTGAGATAGTCTCCTTGGAAGAGTCAGCTTGGTCCTTTCCTGTTTTGTCTTTGGTGTGCACTTCAACTTTCTGGTTCTTTGAAATACTTAGACGATTCCAATTGTATTCCTCCACAGGTGATGAGAGCCTATTCGAACACTAAAAATGCAAGGATAGAAAGTTTAACAATCTTTTATGAGGGAAAAAAACAAAATTACTTTCAATAATCGTGTACAATGCACCAAATATCACAAAGAAATACTAAAAGGAAAGAAGGAACAAAAAATTGTTTATACAATATTAGAAACTTGTTGAAAATACTTCGGCTATTAGCAAAATTACCCGACATTATATTAAATATTTTCTCTACCTTAATTTATATAAGATCGATGGAGTGAAACCATTTTTCAATGTAGTCTTTCTAGGTCAAAAGTGGATATAAACTATATATTAGTTTATGGTTCGTTTTAGCAAAAGTGGATATAAACTATATGCTCAAACTAAAAATAAAGATATAAGAAAATAGACAGAAAGGATTGTTTGAGTCACCTTGTATATGTCAATAATTGAACGAAATTTTATACTTCTTGGTATTCTTTGTTTCAAACGATAGTGGTCTTTATCTTTTTTATCTCTTATTGAAAATTTCGAGCCACCATCGATGCTTTTATCTTTTAAAGTGTGATCAAAATTATTTGGGAGACTATTTTCACTTGTGATGACGTTGAGATCAAATTACCTGAAAATCATGTATAACCAAATGAGAGGGTCTGATACATCTAAATACGTCAATATAATAGTGAGATGTAAGATTCGTTAATACCGTTGTTTTTCAGATAGTTCTGCCTCGAAAAAGCCCTCATGCTCCTTTTCATTTTTGCTTCCATTATATTCTGGAGGTTTTTCATTGGGTGACTAGAGATAGGAAAATATATTATGTTATATGAAGAACATGATTAATGAATTATGAAAATCAAGCATTCATGTTGGCAGATAGTAAAATCTCCCTCCATATTAAAAGGTTCATAGTTGAGAAAACAAAGTAAAATATTCCTTCGGTACGTATTAATGGGTTCAAATTGAAAAACAAAAGTATTATAATGAAAAAAGTCCAATTAGTTATTTTTAAGCTCAGTATTAGTAAGCAAATAAGTTTTGGATAATATCATACATCGCCACAAAAACAATTGTAAAATTTTTGAAAAAGATACGTGTAATTATTGTTTTCTTGAGAAAAAATGCGACAGTTTGAAAAAGTAGATATGTGTGCTTATTGTATTCTTGAGAAAAAATGCGACGGGAGAAGAATTTATGTATTTACCTTCAGTATGGATTAATGGATCAACAATATTAATTTAAAGTGTATAAGTGAATTAAAAAATTTAATTCTACTATGGTGTTGACCAGTAAATAAACATAAGACATGAATTACCTTGTTGAGGTCAATAATATTATTGGCACTTAACATTATATTCTCTGGTATTTCTTGCTGTACCTCGTAATCTGCATCTTTCCCATTTTTCATCAGAAGTTCCAAATTACAATCAACGTTATTACCTCTAAGGGAACGATTAGAATTATCTATTGTCAAACTAGTTTCGCCTAGAACTATGTTGATCTCAAAATCATCACCTGAAAATCATGCATAATCAAATAAATGAGAAGGAATAATACAAATGGAACGATATATATATATAAAAGACTCTGAAACATCGATACATGTTGCTTTCAAATCAAAATCTAGAAATGAACATTAAAAAAGAAATGAGGCAAAAAGTGGGACCAAACATTTGCTAAACCAAGATGAACCAGACACATGTTATGTCTAATGCAATTAACAGATAAAAGAAACCAAAATAAAAAAATAAAGAGAGAGAGAGAATGGTTTCATAATCATGTCTGAAGAAGGAAAAAAAAAGTGGGAAGAAACCACAAAAAGAGAATGACAAAATGAGATTTGGGAATAATCAAACTCACCAGCACATAATCACTGTCTTTCATTGTGAAAAAATGACAAGCAAAAATGGGATTGAATTAAGGGAAAAAGCAAAGGTGGCGTCTTTATCCTGCTTATATATGTGACTCTTCTTGACCGCAAAGCAATTCCCTTGAAATTGGAATTAAATGAAAAAGGCAAAATGGTACTTGTGAGATATCCTCTTTGATACTTGAATTTAACGAAGAATAAAATTAGTCAATATCGCATACTTACAATATAGTATGATATATATACTCTTGGTTGCTGAGTTGTTTCCTCGGAAACCGTGTTTGTTCAATCTTAGCAAATTAAATTTACTCCTTATTGAATAAAAGCGAGAATCACATTTAAAGTGCAACTGTATGAATAGACGAGAGTTTAAACCGATTATAACCGAGAACTTTTTTTATGCATTGCGAAAATAGTAATATTTAATACTAATGGAGAAAGTTATTAAAATCTATCATTTATTTATTACACATTTTGCACTTAATTATGTCTTATTTTAAAATATTATAGTGTTTCATGTGTTTTAACTTTGAACAATATATTCTTCTCAACTTTTGTAGTATTTTACTTCGGATAGTTATTTTTATTTTTATTTTTTGGTTTAAGGGAAATATTGTTAATAGTACTATTAATGATATTTCACTTTGAAGATTAAGATTCTAAAATTCAAATATAGTATTTTATTTCTTAATAGATTTATTCTTTAGGAAAAGAATTAATGATGTGGCAGTATTCTTATGCTAATTCAACTAGTACCTAAAAAAACGCATATACAATTCGTAGACTATGTCAAGATGAACTCAAATAGTTTTCAAAAAATTAATCAGTTTTGCTAAGAATCACTGCCTAATTAATAAGTGTCTACAGCTGTATAATATGACAAAACTGAATTCAAATATTTTTCAACATATTAAGCATTTGTTAACTTCTACATATAAACAAGATTGTAGAACATTAAAAACTTTTAAAGCAAACTAACTATAATTCATTGTCTGTATTTATTATATTTGCAATGAATTCAAATTGATTTAGGAATGGAATATCAAACAGCAAGCTGATTGCGGCTTTATTGATGCAATTCTTACACTAAGCTTTGAAAGTTGAACTATTATGGAACTCTTGATTTTAAATTTTTATTTACAAAGATGGTCTATCTTGTGTTTCTTCCAATGCCGATTAGGATGCCCTGTTTCTCCAGTAATTTCTGTTAATGGGGTGTTTAATTAGTTTGTCAGCAAATAGAAAACAAAACTTCAGCTAAAACATGTTGAAGTTCAGCAAATAGAGAACAAAACTCCAGCTAGTAGAAAACTTATGCTCAACAATTAAAAACAAAAACTTCAGCCAACACTAAGTTTACGCGAAAAACATCAGCTAAAGCATGCTGAAGTTCAGCAAATAGAGAATAAAACTTCAACTAGTACGACTGTAGGACAAAAACATCAACTTATTTAGTGCTGAAGTTTTTACAAATAAACTAAATAACTTCAGCATCTTCTGCTGAAATTTTTGAAAAAGCTTTATGACAAAACTAATGAATCCAGACATACGAGATGTTGAAGTTTATGCGAAAAGTGGGTACGCATGCAATATTTTTTGTAAAGCGGGTATAAGTTAACACGTGACCTAAAAAGCGGGTATAGATGTATATCCCTCAGTTCTAAGTTCAAACTTGAAATAATACATTAAAAGAGAGAACTATTAAAGAGTTCAAATTATATTTATGAACTACATTACCATAATTATTTTATGTATAAAACCAAATCAAACTAATTATGGTCGAATTTTTTTTCTCTAACATCAAATCAAATCAAATCAAACTATAGTCAAGTTTTTTTTTTCGATTTAATACAATTTGTCGATTTCCTTTCAACACCCCTACTCTTGACTGTTGACTGTTGATTGCTTATCGATCGAATCAAGATCACAAGGGCTTTTTAAATGCAACGATATGAAGAAGATAGTTCTATATCACCAAAAAGAAATTCGTTTTATGTGTTGGGGGTAACCGTGGTATTTAACACTAACACTATGTTTGGATTATTATTACCCATTATTTTATAATGTGTTGTACTGTATTGTACTGTATCATTTTATGGATACAACATTTGGATAGAATGTAACGTTTGTTGTTGTTAAATAACATTTTTGTTGTTTGGTTTGATTGTATCGTACTTTACTGTAACTGATAATTTTACTAAAATATCTTCAATTGTTTTAAATAAAATTTATCCAGAATTACATATAAAAATAATTTAAGAAACCTCTTTCTACTAATTTATCATCAATTATGTTGCTTGGAAACAAGAGCAAAAACTTGAAGAAAAAAGTTAACCATCATTAGCAACAAAAAAAAAAGAGTCTAATATGATGGAAAGAGATAAAGAAACGAACAGAGATTTGGATGAAAAGAACGACACGAACCAACTCTAAAAAAGATGGACGTGGATAAAGTGCGTCAATAAGTTGGAGATTTGGAGTTAAAATTAAAAAAGATAAAGGATAAAATAGAATTATGGAGTAATAAGTAAGGGCATAATTAAAAAAGAAAATACGAAACAATCCCACCACACCAAACCGATTGTTCCAAAAAATGGGGCTTTTGGTTGTTCCGGAACAATGATTAACAATACGATAAAGTCAATTTTAAATAAAAAATCGAAACAAACATTATTTCTAGATAACAATCAAAAACCGATCGAAGTCGGTCGATATTTTTAAAATATTTTTTTTATTTTTCTATGAAACCAACCAATTTCGGTCTTTTTTTTTTTTTTTTTTGCATTGATCAATTTTTAATATAAATAAATTAAAATTAATATTCAAAAAATCAACCGATTTTGGTCGGTAATTTTATATTTTCAATAAAATCGACCGAAATCGGTCGGTCATCTTCGCGCGAAAATACAATTAAAGAGTACAAATAAAATAATAGATAGTCTTAAATTAAAATGTACCAATAGTCTAGTGGTAGAATAGTATCCTGCCACAGTACATGCCCCATTTCGATTTCCAGATTGTGTATTTTTTAATTGCATAATTAAAATACCGACCGACTTCGATCATTTTTTTCTTTTTTGGTCGCTTGTAAAATTTTATTGATCGACCGACTTCGGTTAGAAATTGAGACCGACTTCGATCGGTATTTATTACCAACCAACCTAATTTCGACGAATTAAAATCGATCGAAAATTTATCGGTTTTTCCAGTTTTCCGACCAATTTCGATCGGCATGTCTGGACGGTTTTAGGCAGTTTTGTAGTAGTGACTCTTCTCTTCAAAGTTTACTCTATAATTTCAATTTGTGATTAAGATTGTAAAATTTAATAGCATTTTCCTTATTTGTTAATCGATTTATTATTTGAATTTTTTTTAATGATTTGGTAGTATTTCTTATGCTAATTCAATAAGTGTCTACAAGTGCCGGACTTTGACATAAGGAAGTCAAATAGTTGTGGAAAAGTTAATCAGATGTAGAAATTTGTTTTCTTTGAAAGAATTACATTTGTACTTATTTTCTTTAAAATGCTTGATATTCTATTTCGTGGAGATGGAAAATTTTCAGTCCCCTAATTCCTACAAACTTCTTTAGATATAAAAATCAATATATGTATGATACACCTTATTTTAAAGAAATTTTTATATTCCTATATACTATATGAAACTATATTACCCTCCCTATTCAAGTTTTACTATAATTACATATTATATACCCAATTACTATTTATGTACATTTTAAGGGAATTAATAATAATAATAATTAGTGTCCTAAAATCACTCTAACGTATCTTCCATCCACATTCCACCCACATACCCACTCCCACACCCACANTATCTTGCACTCACCCACGATTTTCTCTTCACAAAATTCAGAATCCCTCCATTAACGCCTATTTCCTCTCTTCTTCAAAAAGCATTCTAAATGTTTACTCTCTTTTTCAAAAAATCACCTCCATTAACGTCTGTGCTTAGCTTGATTTTCGATGAAGAAGAAAATAGCTTCAAAGAACAGCTTTAAAAAAGGCAAAGGAGTCGATATTCCTACATTTGATTTGGGTATTTTCTCAGAGAATTCACGCAAAGAGATTTCAAAATCAGCTCATGCAAAAGAAGAGAACAAGCTCAGACTTTCCCCTCGTGAAGCTAGGGTAGAAGCTCGAACAAGACAAAAGCACGATATTGATGCTGGTGAATCGTCGATACCTGTCAAATCTGCAAAAATGAAAGGCAAAAGATTGCTTTCGATGATGGTTTCGTCAAAGAAGAAGCAGTCATTAAAGTTGCAAAAAAAGTTAGAGTGTCTCCTAATGTAAAACCTTCAAAAAGGAAGAAAGTTCAAAAATCTTCTAAAACAGTTCCCCAACAGTCTTTGGTGAAGGTAAAAATTTATTAGTTTCAACAATATATTTTTTTAAAAGCTCAAAAAATTTGTTCTCATTCTTATGAATCAATATAATTTTTGTTTTTGTAGTTGTAGAAATTTTGTCTATATTGTGTAGATTTGTTGTAGATTTATGATTTCTGATTGTAGATACATTGTTATATAAATGTTTTGCCTGATTTTGACTCTGTTTTAAAGATTGTAAATAAATTTTAATATAATTATAGTTATTTTATTTTCTGTTTTTGACTCTGTTTATCTGATTGCAGATAAATTATACTATAAATGTAGTTATTTTATTTTCTAGTTTTGAGCCTTGTTTTAATAAGGGATTTTTTTTCCCTGCAGAATGAACCATTTTTTTCACCTTCTAATGTTGATTATGGGATTATTAGGTTTCAAATATTATCCGATCCCACTATTCCTGGCCAAATCAAGGATTTATTATCTGAAAATGGTTTAAAGTTTTTTAAGAAGACATGTTTTGGTTATTTACTTTCATTGCCTAGAATATGTATGCAAAATCAAGCAATTCATCTTCTCATGAAGTATGAATTGAATGCATCTGGTTCTGACTTTTTTTAAGCAGAGATAAAGGGTCAGAGGCTGAATTTTGGTTTGAGAGAGTTTGCCCTGATTAGTGGTCTGAGTGTTTTATGGAAGTGACAGACTTTGGTTACACACATACATATGACAGTAAAATAATGAGAAGCTATTTTCCAAACAAGGAAAAAGTTGAGAAGTCATACTTAAAACAAATTGTAACCAGCCAAAGTTGGGTGAACGACGAGGATGCAGTCAAGTTGTGTATTCTATATCTTATAGAATTCTCCCTTTGTCCTTCAGATGCATGGTTGATAGATCATTTTAGGTTTTGATTGGTGGACTCAGGACATCATGCGAATTACGTATGGGGTAGTGAATCTTATACACAATTTCTTCAGTCTGTTGGGCACAAGCTCAACCCTTATGTTCATTTTTATGTCATTTGAGGCTTTTGCACTAGCTAAACAAATATGGTTGTATGAGTATTGCTCTACCGTCAATACTGATATAGCTACAAGGGTTACTAATTCTATCCCTCACATACTTTGCTGGTCAGCTAGTAAGGACAAGATATGATTATCTGCAATTAAAGATAGAATGATCAAACTATCATGGATCAAGGTAACTAGTTTTCACTTATGCGCAGACAATCTAATACAAATTATCTAGAACTTTTATACATATTATGTCTAAGTCACTCTCATTTCTTTTCTTCACTCAGTTCACCAATATAATTGAAGCACCAGAAGAGCTTTCAAGAATGAATTTGCCGGATAAAGTTTAATACATCCTTGAAGAAGTTGAAACCAAGTCCGAGCATCCGATAGATGCTGCATCTTCGTCCGGACACAAGCAGGCAATTGGAATAGAGGACAAGAAAGATATTCTGAAACAAATAAAAAGATTAAGAAAAGATGTTGATAAGGTAACATATATACACAATCCTGGATGGTTTCTTTAATTTATGTTATGCAAATTATTTCGTTAACTCTCTGTATTTTAATATGTAGGTTGGTTCAGATCTTGGATCTTTCAAGAAAGATATTTTTGAAGAACTAGGTAGCATTCGACTGCTACTCAATAACTCAATCAAGGCTTTTTTTGCAGGCGATAAAAAGTAAAAAGTGTGACATTGATGCCAAGGTTTCATTTGAATTATATTTATTTAACAGAATAATTTTTATCACGTCTAAGTTTATATTATCGTTCATAAAGTATATAGCCTAACAAATTAAATGCCTGCAGTTTGTTGGGAGTTCTACAAAAAATGATGAGCACTCAAAAGAAAAGAACAATCAACATTTTTCGAGCAGTAGTGATAAACTAGTGCATGCCAGCAATAGTAAAACAAACATCTATAATATATCTACATTATATCTACACATATCTATAATATATCTACATTATGCCTATAATATGTAAAGACCCGTAAAATTTCATGGCTAAAAATAATGCCCAAATAGGTCCCCGTATTGTTATAACTGTAGAAATTCTTAAAACGGATCCTTTTTGAGTAAAAAGTACCCTTGGACTTAAAAGATAAAATTTTCCAGATTTGCGCAGGTATGCGGTCCACTATGCGATCGCAAATCAGGTATGCGGACCGCATAGTGGTCGCATACCTGGACAGTTTGCTGTCCATTTTGAGGACAACTATGCGGCCAAGAATACGATCACATTTCACGAATACGGGCCGCATAGTTGTCGCAGTCCTGTACCTTGACTTTGCGGAGGGAGTTATGTGACGCACTATGCGATCGCATAACAGGTATGCGTACCGCATAGTGGTCGCATACCCGGGCAGTCTATTTTCCTTTTTGGCCCATTTAAGGGCCAATTATGCGACAGGAATGCGGACCGCATAGCAGGAATGCGATCGCATTTCTGCTTCGGGACTGTTAAATTTCTAATTTTATACCCGACCCCCAAATCATTAAAACACATACCCCTTTCATTTTATTCTTATTTTCCGATAAATTAGAGAGAGGAGAGAGTGGGTTCTAGAGAGAGAGAGTTCCAACTTCATCAAATTTGTTCCTCCATCACTACTCAGGCCTGGAATTGATCAAGTAGAACATTATTTTCTTCACTGCAAGAGGTAAGCTTCCACCCCATCAACCTTAATTTCCAGCTTTTTGTTAAAATGAAACATGGTTAGGTGAGTTCATGAAGATGGGGGTAGGACTCTTGCATGCATATGACTAACTAGTCATAATCTAGTAAAAAGAAATGGGTTAGAGTAATCTTTCACTAAAAATAGGCCATTTAATCTAAAAGAACACTTAGTGTTTGATAGGATGATCAAGTGAGTTCAAGACATGATCATTGTTTCTAATTCTAAGTTCAATTATGCCACATTGTGAACTAGATTGAAGGTGCTAGAAGGTCTGATGAATTGTGGTAGAAACTTTAAAAGGGAATTTCGATTCAAGGTATGTATGGTTAACTTTAATCTTTGTAGAGTTACCTTGTTGGTGCCCGAGTACACGGTATGAAATTCTTGCTTGAGCATATGTGAGTTGTTTGTCCTGCTGTGTCGAGTTGTATGAAATCATTCTCTGATTTTCTCAAGTCAATTACCATGTTAATTGAGATTATGAAGGGTGACTCTTTGTGCTTCTCCTACCCTGTGTAAAGCTCGTTAAATGTTGAATACATCGGTATGAGAGGATGCGCTGCAAAAAGAAAGAAACAATAATGAAATAAGGTGTTGAATGTATCCAAGTGCTAAATGCTATGTAGTAGATAATGAAAGTGAATATGGACTGATTTTATTGAGTTAAATGATTGTGGCAACACCATCTATGAATTGTTGATTGGTAAGGATCATTGTGCCTTGATTTCACATAGTTATTGGTTGATATGAACTTATGTTCTTCATGATAAAGATCTTTGTGATATAATTGTTGGTGACTGTTGTTATGAAATGGGAAGGTATGGTGGGATCGGGTTGCGTGCCGCAACACGAAGTAATAAGGGTGGAGAGGCAATAAGGGTGAAATGAGAATGTACAGTGGGATCGGGTTGCGCATTGCAACACGAAATAATAAGGGTGCAGAGGTAATAAGGGTGAGATGAGAATGTACGGTGGGATCGGGTTACGTGTCGCAACAGATGGGAAATTGAAACAAGTAACTGTGAAATCTTCGTTGTGGTTTTCTGTATACTTGTGTGGTTACCCTAATTGCTTTCTAGTTATGTATTGTTTGATTCTACTTGGAATAAACTTGATTCATACATGCTAGTACTATTCAATGGTACTAACGTCCCTTTTGCCGGGCGCTACATCTTTTATATAGATGTAGGTGGTTCAACAACAGGTAGCTCAGACCGCCGATAGTGGTATTTCCCCTTCGTACTTTCAGCCGATCCGGTGAGCCCCATTTCCTCTCGGGGCTGTGTGTAATCTACATCATCTTTTTTTTTGTATATGTTATGTATTTTAAGGTATAGTCGGTGCCTTGTTACCGGAAAGTATTGTGTAAATCCTTAGTACTCTTAGAGGCTCCGTAGACATGATGTGGGTTGTACATATATGTATTTTGGGCGGTAAATGTGTTTACTAGTAATCATGGTCCGAATCGGAATTGTTGTATGTTTTGTGATTATCAAATGTGGAAATGATAAAAGATAATATAAACTCAAGTAGTGGATTCATGCTTAAACTCTAAATTTCTAACTCATGTGGAATAATGTATATTATAAACACGGGGTGATGCGTTGGGTAGGAAAGGCAATCCAGGTTCGCTGACTGGGATCATTCGGTTAGGCGCCGGTCTCATCCCTCGGTTTTGGGGCGTGACAAACTTGGTATTAGAGCCTAAGATTTTTAAAAGTGTCCTAGGATGTCTAGTAGATCCCTTCTTATCGGTGTGTTGTCGGCCACATCTATAATTAGGGGGCTGCATGGACATTTAGGAAAATACCCTTTCATTGTTACTCTATATCGTGCGATGAAATGGAAGGTGAAAACATCCTTATCTAACCCGTGCATTATTCCAATTTTCAGTACATGGCACCCAAGAAAAGAGCTCAACTCAGCCCAGAGGCTAGTGCCACCCCAAGAGTGGCCGTGAATTCCTTATCTGATGGTGCGAGTGAGAATGATTCCCCTACCCTGAATCTGCTCGACTCTTCCATCCCAGGCCAGGATATTCCTATTCCTGCTCCAGCGGAGGGTGCTACAGTCCCTCCTACTGATGTTCCCGATTCTTCTTCAGTCCCAGCTTCCGGTCCTGATATTTCTGATCGGGACCTCAGGGGAGCTATTCAGATGTTGACTCATCTAGTGGCCTCCCAGGCCCAAAGATCCTTCATCCTCTAGTGAGCAAGGGGATTCTTCAGGTTCATGGGTTAACCAGTTTTTGCGGTTAGCCCCTCCAGAGTTCACAGGAACCGACCCCGAGGCTGATCCTCATGAGTTCATTGATGAGATGTGCAAGACCCTCCGGGTCATGAAGGCTACAGAGATCGAGGGGGTTGAGTTGGCTTCCTATCAGTTAAAGGGAGCAGCATATTCGTGGTTTTAGATGTGGGAGGGGAGCCCTCAAACAAAGTGGGATGAGTTTGTTGATGCCTTCATTGATCATTTCTTGCCTGCCGAGACTATGGCAGCCCGTGTTGCGGAGTTCGAGCTCCTTAACCAGGGAAACATGAGTGTGTGGGAGTACCACATGCAGTTCGTGCGCCTGTCCAAATATGTCACCCACATGATGCCGATTATGGGGGCCAGAGTTTGACGATTTGTTCAAGGCCTTGGTCCCTTGGTTGTTAATGAAGCTGCTAGTGCTGCTCTGCATTCGGATATGAATTACGGGAAGATCGTGGGATTCGCCCAGGTCACAGAGGCTCGGAAGTTGAAGATAATAATGTAGAGGGAGAGTAGTAGTAGGTCCCGGTCAGTCGGCAACCCTGGAGGTTCAGTCGGAGAAGGGAGATCAGTCCTTGGGGGAGGGTCATTAGGGCCATCCTAGTCCTATGCTCAGTCCTCAGCCAGTGCCCCGTCATCAGGGCACAGTTATCAGCGGGGAGGTCATTTTGGACCAAGTTCAGATAGTAGAAGGTTCCAACAGTCGGGTCGTTCAGGTGGGAGGTTCCAGCAGCAGCGGAGGGTCACATGCCCTAAGTGTGGGAGGTCTCATTCTGAGCTTGTTACTTGGATATGCCGGTGTGCTATAGATGCAGAGAGAGAGGCCATATCCAGCGAGACTTCCGCGCACCCATTCAGGGCGCGGGTAGGGGTACTGCTCAGCCATCCAGCTCTTCAGCCGCTACATCTTCGGCACACCCTCCAGCTCCAGCAGGGCACGGTACAGCTAGAGATGGATCACAGGGTCGAGGGGAACCCATTTCGTTCTATGCTTTGAGTGGTCGCCAGGTGTGGAGGCTTCCCCAGATTTTGTCACAGGTATTCTGACTGTTCATTCTCATGATGTTTATGCTCTTATTGATCCCGGGTCTTCTTTGTCATATGTTACTCCATTTATTGCTTCAAGTTTTGGGATAGAACCTGAACAGCTTCATGAGCCGTTCTCTGTGTCGACTCCGGTTGGTGTGTCTATTACGACTGTGCGAGTCTATAGAAATTGTGTTGTCACGGTGCGTGTTCGTGATACCACGGCCGATCTTATTGAGTTAGAAATGGTAGATTTTGATGTAATTATAGGGATAGATTGGCTCTATTCGTGCTTTGCTAAACCCGACTGCTGAACCAGGATTATGAGGCTTGAGTTCCTTAATGAATCAGTTATTGAGTGAGAGGGAAATAATGTTGTGCCAAGAGGTAGATTTATTTCCTACCTTACAGCCTCAAAGATGATCAAAAAATGGTGCATCTACCATTTGGTCCGGGTTGCGGACACCACTTCAGATGTGCCTGCTCCCGAATCTGTGCCTGTTGTGAGTGAGGGGGCTTGCGCTTGAATTGAAGTAGCGCCTTTCTTGAAGTATTTTCGGGCGAGCTTCCTGGGATTCCACCAGATAGAGAGATCGATTTCGGGATTGTTGTATTTCCAGATACGCAGCCAATATCTATTCCACCTTACTGAATAGCACCAGCAGAATTGAGAGAGTTAAAAGAGCAATTGAAAGATCTACTAGAAAAGGGTTTCATATGGCCAAGTGTGTCGCGTGGGGCGCACCGGTTCTTTTTTTCAAAAAGAATGACGGATCGCTTCAGATGTGTATTGATTATCAGCAGCTCAACAAGGTCACCATAAAAAACAAATACCCATTGTCCCGGATAGATGATTTGTTCGATCAGTTGCAAGGTGCTAGGTTCTCCTCAAATATTGATTTGCAGTCCAGGTATCACCAGTTAAAAATCAGGGAGCAGGATGGTCCTAAGACTGCCTTCAGAACTTGATATGGGCACTTCGAATTTCTAGTAATGTCTTTTGGGCTAACCAACGCCCCAGCAACTTTTATGGATCTTATGAATCAGGTTTTCAAATCGTTTCTTGACTCATTTTTGATTGTCTTCATTGACGACATCCTCGTTTATTCACGAAGTCAAGAAGATCATGCTACTTACCTCAGGGCAGTTCTGCAGACTCTTCATCCGCACCAGTTGTATGCAAAGTTTTCAAAATGTGAATTTTGGCTAGAATCATTCGCCTTTTTGGGCCATGTTATTTCCAGGGAAGGGATTCGGGCTGATCCTCAAAAGATTGCAGCGGTAAAGGATTGGCCTAGGCCAATACCCCGACAGAGATTCGCAGTTTCTTGGGTTTGGCTGGGTATTATCGGAGGTTCGTGAAGAGATTCTCTATCCTCGCCTCCCCATAGACTAAGCTGACGCAGAAGGCGGTTAAGTTCCAGTGGTCCGATGCTTGTGAAAAGAGTTTTCAGGAATTGAAATTGAGATTGACTACAGCGCCAGTGTTGACCTTGCTAGAAGGTTCGGAAGGGTTTATGGTGTATTGTGATGCTTCAAGTGTCGGTTTGGGGTGTGTATTGATGCAATGTGGTAAGGTAATAGCATATGCTTCTAGGCAGCTCAATAATCACGAAAAGAATTACCCGACGCATGATTTGGAGCTCGCGGCAGTTGTGTTTGCATTGAAAATCTGGCGGCATTATCTTTCTGGGGTCCATATGGACGTGTTCACACACCACAATAGTCTTCAATACTTATTCACGCAAAAGGAGTTAAACTTAAGGCAGCGGAGGTGGTTAGAGTTGCTCAATGATTATGATATGAATATTTTGTACCATCCGGGAAAGGCGAATGTGGTAGCCGACGCCCTTAGTCAAAAATCCATGGGTAGCTTGGCTCATTTGGAAGCAGGTAAGAGGCCTTTGGCTCGAGAGGTTTATCAGTTGGCTTGTCTAGGGGTCCGCCTTTTGACCTCAGACGAAGGGGATGTCGTGGTGTGTAATGGAGCAGAATCTTCAATTGTAACGGAAATCAAGGAAAAGCAATACAGAGATCCAGCATTGATACAGTTGAGAGAGGAAAATCTGAATCATAAGACTACAGCATTTTCACACGGCAATGATGACGGTGTTTTGCGGTACCAAGGGAGGATGTGTGTTCCGAATGTGGATGATCTTTGGGAAAGGTTGATGGTAGAGGCTCACAACTCTAGGTATTCAGTACACCCAGGTTCTACGAATATGTATCATGATCTCAAAGAAATTTATTGGTGGAATGGTATGAAGAGGGGTGTGGCGGACTTTGTGGCTAAGTGTTCAAATTGTCAGCAAGTAAAGGCCAAGCATCAGAGGCCCGGTGGGTTGACGCAGCTTATGGAAATACCAATGTGGAAATGGGAGATGATCAATATGGACTTTATGGTGGGGTTACCTCGCACTCCACGTAGGTTCAACTCGATTTGGGTGATAGTGGATCGACTCACGAAGTCGGCGCATTTCTTTCCAGTCAAGACCACCGATACTGCAGAACAATACGCTCAGTTGTATATCAAAGAAATAGCCAGGCTTCATGGCACTCCAATTTCTATTATCTCGGATCGAGGGGCCCAGTTCACAGAGTTCAGCAAGGTTTGGGTACTTAGGTAAATCTCAGCACAGAATTCCATCCACAAACTGATGGGCAGGCAAAGCGGACCATTCAGACGCTTGAAGATATGTTATGGGCTTGTGTATTAGATTTCAAGGGTAGCTGGGATGATCATTTCCCGCTTATAGAATTTTCTTATAATAACAGTTTCCATGCTAGTATTCAGATGGCCCCATTTGAGGCGTTGTACGGAAGGAGGTGTAGGTCTCCGATTGGATGGTTCGAGGTTGGTGAGGCAGAATTGCTAGGACCAGATCTTGTGCACCAAGCTACGGAAAAAGTTAAAGTCATTCAGGAGAGGATGAAAACTGCTCAGAGTCATCAGAAATCCTATGCGGATGTTCGTCATAGAGATTTAGAGTTTCAAGTAGATGATTGGGTATTCTTGAAGGTGTCTCCCATGAAGGGAGTAATGCGGTTTGGGAAGAAAGGAAAATTGAGCCCTAGGTATGTCGGGCCGTATCGAATTGCTCAAAGGATAGGACAAGTGGCTTATAGGCTGGAAGCCCCCTGAAATTTCATTACTGCACCCGGTGTTCCATGTGTCTATGTTGAAGAAAGTGGTAGGAGATCCATCAGCTGTCGTGCCAGTTGAGACTATTGAGGTTAATGAAGAATTATCGTATGAAGAGATTCCGGTTGCTATTCTTGATATGCAAGTCCGTAGATTGAGGAACAAGGAAATTTCATCAGTTAAAGTGTTGTGGCGAAGTCAGCAAGATGAGGAAGCCACGTGGGAAGCGGATAATGAAATGAAAGAAAAATACCCTTATCTGCTTGAATAAGTCTAGTAGTGATCGTGCGAATTTTCATCTCTAAGCAATTATATGTTATGTTCAGTTTGTGCAAAAGTACCCTATTTCCCCCTAATTACCCTACTATTAGCCGAATTGTGTGCAACTCATTGAAATAGCTGAATTATGTGCAAATTTGTGGAGTTTACCGAATTATGTGAGGCTTGTGGAAGTAATTGAATTATATGTAGCTTGTTGAAATGACCGGATTATGTGCAAGTTGATAGAGTAACTGAACATGTGTGGAATTGGTTAAATTATGTTTCGGGGGCTCTCTGACAGGTAGATAGGCCTAATTACAAAGGAAACTCTGGCGAAATTTTCAGGAAATATCGGAGTTAGTAAAAAAAATTGGGGGTTGGCTTATTTTGTGTTTTTCCTACTCTACTGATTCCTCGATCCTCATTCGAGGACAAATAATTTTAAGTGGGGGATAATGTAAAGACCCGTAAGATTTCATGGCTAAAAATAATGCCCAAATAGGTCCCCGTGTTGTTATAACTGTAGAAAATTTTAAAACATACCATTTTTTAGTAAAAAGTACCCAGGACTTAAAAGATATAATTTTTCAGATTTGCGCAGGTCTGCGAACCACTATGCAATCGCAGATCAGATATGCGGACCGCATAGTGGTCGCATACCTGGACAGTTTGCTGTCCATTTTGGGGACAGCTATGCGGCCAAGAATGCGATCACATTTCACGAATGCGGGCCGCATAGTTGTCGCGTTCTTGTACCTTGACTTTTGCTGAGGGAGTTATGCGATCACATAACAGGTATGCGGACCGCATAGTGGTCGCATACCTGGGCAGTCTATTTTCCTTTTTGCCCCATTTGTGGGCAAACAATGCGACACTAATGCGGACCGCATAGCAGGAATGCGATCGTATTTCTGCTTCGGGACTGTTAAACTTCTAATTTTATAACCGACCCCCAGTTCATAAAAAACATACCCCTTTCATTTTAATCTCATTTTCTGATAAATTAGAGAGAGGAGAGAGTGGGTTCTAGAGAGAGAGAGTTCCAACTTCATCAAATTTGTTCCTCCATCACTACTCAGGCCTGGAATTGATCAAGTATAACACTATTTTCTTCACTGCAAGAGGTAAGGTTCCACCCCATCAACCTTAATTTCCAAATTTTTGTTAAAATGAAACATGGTTAGGTGAGTTCATGAAGATGGGGGTAGGAGTCTTGCATGCATGTAACCAACTAGTCATAATCTAGTAAAAAGAAATGGGTTAGAGTAATCTTTCACTAAACGGAGGCCATTTAATCTAAAAGAACACTTAGTGTTTGATAGGATGATCAAGTGAGTTCAAGACATGATCATTGTTTCTAATTCTAAGTTAATTATGCCACATTGTGAACTAGATTGAAGGTGCTAGAAGGTCTGGTGAATTGTGGTAGAAACTTTAGAGGGGAATTCCGGTTCAAGGTATGTATGGATAACTTTAATCTTTGTAGAGTTACCTTGTTGTGTCCGAGTACATGGTATGAAATTCTTTCTTGAGCATATGTGAGTTGTTTGTCCTGCTGTGTCGAGTTGTATGAAATCATTCTCTGATTTTCTCAAGTCAATTGCCATGTTAATTGAGATTATGAAGGGTGACTATTTGTGCTTATCCTACCCTGCGTAAAGCTCGTTAAATGTTGAATACATCGGTATGAGAGGATGTGCTGCAAACGAAAGAAACGATAATGAATTAAAGTGTTGAATGTATCCAAGTGCTAAATGTTGTGTAGTAAATAATGAAAGTGAATACAGGCTGATTTTATTGAGTTAAATGATTGTGGCAACACCATATATGAATTGATGATTGGTAAGGATCATTGTGCCTTTTATTTCACATAGTTATTGGTTGATATGAACTTATGTTCTTCATGATAAAGATCCTTGTGATATAATTGTTGGTGATTGTTGTTATGAAATGGGAACGTACAGTGGGATGGGTTTGCGCGACGCAACACGAAGTAATAAGGGTGGAGAGGAAATAAGGGTGAAATGAGAATGTACGGTGGGATCGGGTTGCGCGCCGCAACACGAAGTAATAAGGGTGGAGAGGTAATAAGGGTGAGATGAGAATGTACGGTGGGATTGGGTTACGCGCCGCAACAGATGGGAAATTGAAACAAGTAACTGTGAAATCTTGGTTGTGGTTTTCTGTATACTTGTGTGGTACTTGTGTGGTTACCCTAATTGCTTTCTAGTTGTGTATTGTTTGATTCTACTTGGAATAAACTTGGTTCATACATGCTAGTACCATTCAATGGTACTAACATCCCTTTTGCTGGGGGTGCTACATATTTTATATGGACGTAGGTGGTTCCACAGCAGGTAGCTCAGACTGCTGATAGTGGTGTTTCCCCTTCGTACCTTCAGCCGATCCGGTGAGCCCCATTTCCTCTCAGGGCCGTGTGTAATCTACATCATCCTTTTTTTGTATGTGTTATGTATTTTAAGGTATAGCCGGGGCCTTGTTGCCGGAAAGTATTGTGTAAACCCTTAGTACTCTTAGAGGCTCCGTAGACATGATGTGGGTTGTACATATATGTATTTTGGGTGGTAAATGTGTTTTTTAGTAGTAATCGTGGTCCAAATCGGAATTGTTGTATGTTTTGTGATTATAAAATCTGGAAATTATAAAGGATAATATGAACTCAAGTAGTGGGTTCATGCTTAAACTATAAATTGCTAATTAATGTGGAATAATGTATTATAAACACGGGGTGATGCGTTGGGTAGGAAAGGCAATCCAGGTCCGCTTGACCGGGATCATCCGATTAGGCACCGGTCTCGTCCCTCGATTTTGGGGCGTGACATAATATATCTACATATATTTACATATCTACATTATGTCTACAATATATCTACCTATTGCCTAAATTTATATCAACTAATATGTATTATAATTCCAATGGTTTTCTTAGATACAGGGCACGTGAATGACATGGAAATTAATGAGAATGTTCATGTATGTGTTGATTTATCTTCCCAATTTGAAGGAGCATTTGATGAAGAGAATGCAGGTATGATTTAGTACATGTTATCATCACATTTCACAATACATTTTGCATATCAGATGCAAAACAACATTTCAACAAATTTACTACACTTAAACTATAATTTGTATGCAGTGATGTTAGTGTTTAGTACAAATTCTCTACAATTTGATTAAGTTAAACATATTTACCGTAACAGTGAAGAAAATTATGTCTGCAAAATCTCCAAAACAGGAAGCTGCAATAAGCATTCAAGGAGAACAAAAGAATGAAGAGAAGGGGAAAAAAAATTAAATCTCCCGTTCTTGAATGTTATAAAAGGAGGAGATGATTGATGTGAAGAAGGAGGTGAACCAACCGACTACGTTTATGTAGGTGATTCGGACAACGACTCCAGATCTGAGAAAAGGGAAGTTACACTTGATGATTTTGAGCTGCCAGAGAACTTCTCCCAGGTTGTTAATTTTGGCGAGCTTGACCAAGATGAAACAACCCCTATACATCAAGGAAGAACAAGGGATCCTGGAAAGGATGCCCGGTCCCCCTTTCTCCCTTTTTACAGTTCTGGTGGGAGCACTTTTGTTGGACCTCTGTGATGACCCAAATGGTCATCTTATAAATTAAGACTCCGTTCCAGGCTCATTAGCCTTAAAAAGATTAATTTTATTTACCTCAATTTGCATGCACAGTCGGGGCATGAAACCGGAAAGCTTTTATGTGAAAATGTAAAAAATAATAATTTTTGGAATTTAAAATTTGGTTTTAGTTAACTTGGGCATATGCCCGGAATTGGATTCCGAGGTCCCTAGCCTTAGAGATCATTTTTTAAAAGAAATTATTTTGCTGGATTTTTAATGAAATGAAGAAATGAATTAATATTTGAAATTATTGGTATCGGGCCCGTATTTTGGTTCTGGAGCCCGGGACAGGTTTTTTATGATGTTTAATCCTTATATGTGAAATTTGGTGAGAATCGGAATTTATTTGACGTGATTCAGACATCCGGTTGAGAAATAGTGAAATTGAAGTGTTCTTCTGAAAAATCATGAGTTTTGAGGTTAAATTCGTCGTCTTAGGTGTTATTTTTGTGATTTGATCGCACGAGCAAGTTCGTATGAAGTTTTTAGACTTGCGTGCATGTTTGTTTTAGAGCCCCGAGGGCTCGGGTGAGTTTCGGGTAGGCTTCAGAATGTTTTGAACTTGTAAAATATGGTGTCATAATTGTGCTGGTGTGCCCGCACCTGCGAGCCTTGAGCTGCAGGTGCGAGCAGAATTCCGTAGGTGCGGCCAAGCCTGGGCTCCCCTACGTCCGCAGGTGCGGACCCTTCTGCGCAGGTGCGCGATCGTAGAAGCGGTAATGCAGTCGTAGGTGCGGCCCAAGCTTCCCAGCTCTTTTCCGCAAAAGCGGAAGCTCTCCCCATGTGCGCAAGCGCAGGTGCGACCCAAGTTGCCCAGCTCTTTTCCGCATAAGCGGAAGCTCTCCCCACGTGCGCAAGCGCAGGTGCGACCCAAGCACCGCAGGTGCGAGGGTCGGGCAGTGAGTTCATATTAATTAGAACTCCAACATTTTTCTTCTTATTTTTCACAAGGGTAGAAGACCTATGGCGATTTTCTCAAGGCTTTTTCTTCCAAAATCATAGGTAAGTGTTCATTAACTCTTTTCTTTCAATTACCCAATGTTTTTCATCACTTTCCAATCCAAAATCAAGAATTTTTATGGTAAAAATTGAGGGTTTGGGTAGAATTAGGGAATTTTGTAAAAATCAAATTTTGACCTCAAATTGGGGTCGGATTTCGAAACTAATTGCATATTCATGCTAGGGGGTGAATGGGTAAACGTAATTTGGTCCGAATCCCGAGTTTGGACCAAGCGGGCCCGGGGTCGGCTTTTAACTTTTTTTGAGAAACTTAGGAAAACAATGATTTTGCAGTAAAGTTAGTTCCGTTAGCATAAATTAATGATATTAAACTAATTATGATTGGATTCGAGCGGGTTAGAGGCAAAATTCGAAAGGAAAAGCGGTAATTGAGCAGTGAGTGGCCTGCGAATTTGAGATAAGTGTTTGGTTTAACCTTGACTTGAGGAAATAGGAATCCCCAACTTAAATGCTATGTGAATTCGCATGTGTGAGGTGTATAGGTGATGTGACGAGTATCTATGCACCATCAAATTGTCTGTTAAACATGATCCCTTCCTCGTTTCTAATTATTTGCTTCCTGGCTTAATTGTTTCATGATCATTGAGGTTTATATGTCTATTTGGATTCGTTAATTTATTGTTAAGTATTGCTTCAAGTATTTTGGAAGTGTTGGATGTTATCTTGGTTTTGTTATGTTACATAAGGATTAAGCTGAATGTCAGTGTTACGATATGAATATAATTTCCGGTTGGTTTCTTTGCGAAATGATAAGTGATTAAGTTTATGAGTTTTACAGTTTCGGTTCTCAATTGTTGATACGAAAATGTTGTGAAAGGCTTGGCCTGAATTGCGAAAGTTTTCATAAATAAACTGATATGATATGTCTGGTGAGAGCGGGTTGCACGCCAAAAAAGGAGTGATAAGGGTGCACATGTGGGATCGGGTTGCACGCCGCAACATGAGAAATAAGGGTGACATATATATATATATATATATGTGTGTGTGTGTGTGTGTGTGTGTGTGTGTGTATGTATATAGGTATGAGCAATAAGGGGGGACAGGTGGGCACGGGTTCCACGCCGCAACAAGGAGCGATAAGGGAGAATAATTATGTTTTACTGATTTTCAAAAATAAGGATTTGAAAAACTCTGGTTTTATTAAAAAGGTTTTCATACTCTGATTTTATTGTGATTTAAATTAAAACTTGGAAATTTGAGGAGTTGATTACAATTGATATCTGAAAAGAGTTATCCGAGATGTTTTTATTTATTGTTGCAAGTTACTGGTTATTTAGTTTATTATTATTATTTCTTTCTTACTTTATTATATATTGTTCACAGGTTATATTATAATGCCCCGCCGTAGCCTTGTCACTACTTCGTCAAGATTAGGCTCGACATGGGGTCGGTTGTGCTAATACTACACTCTACACTCTTTTGTGCAGATCCAGGTACCGTCCAGAGTTAGGACATCTTAGTAGTTGCGCATTTTCGTTCGAAGACACAAGGTAGATCTGATGGCGTCCGCAGATTCCTGGAGTCTTCTCTTTACTTTATAGACGCTGTTTTATTTATTTCAAAACTGAGATTTATTCTTTCAGCCCATTATCTGTAGTATTCTTAGTAGTTCGTGAATTGTGACACCAGACCCTGGGGTAGTTTTCTAGTTATATGCTTAGTTTGTGGTTCGGCTTATTATTAACCTTTATTAGTATTCATTTTTAAATTATTTCAATGTGTCTAAGTAAATATTCAAAGAAAAATGGTTAATTAAATTTCTAACATTGTCTTGCCTAGCTAGTATTTTGTTAGGCGCCATCACGATCCCGTGGTTTGGGAATTTGGGTCGTGACAAGTTGGTATGAGAGAACTAGGTTGCATAGGTCTCCCAATTCACGAACAAGCTTGATAGAGTCTGAGGGGTCGGTACGGAGACATCTGTACTTATCTCTCAGAGGCTATGAAGTTAGGAACAAACTCAGTTTTTATTTCTACTCTGTCGTGCGATTCTTGGTATCTCAAATACTGATTGAACTCTTCTAGTCTCTCGCAGATGGTGAGAACACGTGCTTCTTCTTCCGTTGACCAATAATCCGATCTTCCAGCAGCAACAACTCCTATTAGGGGTAGAGGGCGAGGCCACGTCAGAGGCCGAGGCAGGGTTAGGACTCAGCCCATTGCTCATACTGCATCCCCAGCTGCGGAGCCCCAGANGGGGGGGCTCCAGCTCAGATCGTTCCAGCTGGACCTGCTCAGGTCCCAAAGGGGTTTATTGCTACCCCGGTGCTTCAGGATGCTTTGGTCCGATTAGTGGGCCTTATGGAGAGTGTAGCCAGACCGGCATACTCCCTGTTGCAGCAGTCGCATCTCAGGCTGGAGGAGGGGTCCAGACTTCTGTTACTCACACTCCTCAGATTCAGACCCCAGCAGCCAACCCAGTTGGGGTAGTTCAGACAGTTGCTGCAGCCCCGATTGCTGAGGGGGCAGCTATGACTTCTGATGCTTTGTGCAGATGGGACAGGTTCATCAAGCTTTTCCCTATTCACTTCAGTGGTGCTACTTCAGAGGATCCTCGGGAATTTCTTGACAGCTGTCATGAGGTTCTTCAGAACATGGGTATTTTGGAGACCAATGGGGTCGACTTCGCCGTATTTCAGATGACTGGCTCCGCCAAGAAATGGTGGAGGGATTATTTGTTGACTAGACCAGCTGGGTCGCCTGCTCTGACTTGGGATCAATTTTCTCACATCTTCTTGGAGAAATTTTTGCCTATCACTACCAGAGAAGAGAAGCATTGTCAGTTTGAGTAACTTCAGCAGGGCGGCATGACAATTACCCAGTATGAGAATCATTTTGTGGATTTGGCTCGGCATGCTATTCTTTTATTTCCTACAGAGAGAGAGAGAGGGTTGGGAGATTTATTGAGGGCCTTACCTAGCCCATCAGGTTGTCGATGTCTAAGGAGACAGGGACTGAGATTTCATTCCAGGATGCGGCCAATGTGGCCAGGAGAGTTGAGATGGTTCTCGGGATGGGAGGTCAGGGGTCAGATAAGAGACCTCGCCATTCTTGTAGATTTAGCGGTGCTTCGTCTGCAGGCGGAGATACTCAGGGTAGAGGCCATTCTTCCAAGCAATTTAATTCAGCACTTCATACGTCCTATGGTGCCTCATGTGGTCGTGGCTCTTACTTGCCTTATTCTGATTAGTCTGCCCCTATCAGAGCACCTCCTTTTCAGAGTTATTATCGTGGTCGGCCGGTTCGTCAGGGTCAGCCTCAGTATCAGGATGGGTGTTATGAGTGTGGTGAGTATGGGCACATTCGAAGATCTTGTCCGAAATTTTTGGGTAGTCAGCGTCAGTACCAGAATTCTCGTGCTTTAGTTCCGGCACCAGCTGTAGCACCACCTACCCAGCCAGCCAGGGGTTGCGGTCAGGTAGTCAGAGGTAGAGGTTAGAATATTAGAGGTGAAAGTAAGCATGCTAGAGGTGGAGGCCAGCTCGCTAGAGGGGGCGGCCAGCCCGTTAGAGGTGGAGGACCACATGTCAGGGGTTCTCCCGGTGATGCAGTTCAGGGTTGTGGGGCCCAACCCCAATTATATGAATTTCTAGCCAGACTCGAGGTCGAGTCCTCTGATGCAGTTATCACAGGTACCATTTCAGTTTGTAATAAAGATGCTTCAAGTTTGTTTGATCCGGGGTCTAATTATTCTTATGTGTCATCCTATTTTGCTTCGTATTTGGTTGTGCCCCACAATTCTTTGAGTGTCCCTGTTTATGTGTCTACGCCGGTGGGGGGTGCTATTGTTGTAGATCGTGTATATCGCTTGTGCGTAGTCATTATTGAGGGTCTTGAAACTAGTGTAGACTTGTTGCTTCTTGACATGGTTTTTGATGTCATATTGGGCATGGATTGGTTGTCACCTTATTATGCCATCTTGGACTGTCACGCCAAGACAATTCTTTAGCTTTGTCGGGATTGCCTCGGTTAGAATAGAAAGGGACTCCTGGTCATTCTCCCAGCAAAGTGATTTCTTATGCCAAGGCTCGTCGTATGGTTGAGAAGGGATGTTTGGCTTATTTGGCTCATATACGTGACTCTAGTGCCGAGATTTCTTCGATAGAGTTAGTGCCTATTGTTCGGGAGTTTCCCGAAGTGTTTCCTGCAGACCTGCCAGAGATGCCACCCGACAGGGATATCGATTTTTGTATTGATGTTGCTCCGGGCACTCAGCCCATTTCTATTCCTCCATATCGGATGGCCCCACTAGAATTGAAAGAACAGTTGCAAGACCTGCTTAATAAAGGTTTTGTCAGGCCTAGTGTCTCGCCCTGGGGTGCGCCGGTTTTGTTTGTAAGGAAGAAGGATGGATCGATGAGAATGTGTATAGATTATCATCAGTTGAATAAAGTTACTATCAAGAATAAGTATCCATTGCCGAGAATTGATGATCTATTTGATTAGCTTCTGGGTGCCAGTGTGTTTTCAAAAATTGATCTGAGATCGGGCTACCATCAGTTGAAGATTAGGGCGTCCGATGTTCCTAAAACAGCCTTTGGATAAGGTAAGAGCACTATGAATTTTTAGTGATGTGTTTTGACTTGACTAATGCCCCAGCAGCCTTTATGGATTTGATGAATCGACTTTTCAAGCCTTATCTGGATTCCTTCATAATTGTGTTCATTGATGATATTCTTATATACTCCCGCAGTCGGAAGGAGCATGAACAACACCTCCATATAGCAATCCAGACCTTGAGGGATAATCAGTTGTATGCAAAATTTTCAAAGTATGAATTCTGGTTAGATTCAGTAGCTTTCTTGGGATCAGCAGAGGGTATTCAGGTAGATTCTAATAAGATAGAGGCAGTCAAGAACTGGCCTAGACCCACTTCAGCTACAGAAATCAGGAGCTTCTTGGGTTTGGCGGGATACTACGTCATTTTGTGGAGGGGTTCTCGTCTATAGAAGCCCCGATGATGAGATTGACTCAGAAGGGTGCCCCATTTAAATGGTCAGATGAGTGTGAGGCGAGCTTCCATAAGCTCAAGACAGCCTTGACTTCAGCACCTGTATTGGTATTACCATCAGGTTCTGGATCTTTCACGGTATATTGTGATGCTTCCCGTGTTGGGTTGGGAGCGGTGTTGATGCAAGGGCAGAGTGATAGCATATACGTCTTGGCAGTTAAATATTCATGAGAAGAATTATCATGTCCCTGAGTTAGAGTTGGCGGCCATCGTTCATGCATTGAAAATATGGAGGAACTATCTTTATGGCGTGCCATGCGAGGTTTACACAGATCATCATAGCCTCCAATACTTGTTCAAGCAAAAGGATCTTAATTTGAGATAGAGGAGATGGTTAGAGTTATTGAAAGATTATGACGTCACTATATTGTATCATCCAGGAAAGGCAAATGTGGTAGCCTATGCATTGAGTAGGAAAGCAGTAAGTATTGGCAGCCTTGCATGTATTCCAGTCGGTGAGAGACCGTTAGCTTCAGACATTCAGACTTTGGTTAATCAGTTCGTAAGGTTGGATTTTCGTGCAGCCATGTTCTAGCTTGTATAATTGCTCGGTCTTCCTTGTTCGAGCATATCAGAGATCGGCAGGATGATGAGCCGCACTTGATGGTCCAGTCACTGTTCGGCACAGTGGTTCCAAGAAGGTTACAGTTGGAGATGATGGTGTTTTGAGGATGCAGGGTCGTATATGTGTGCCTAATATTTATGGCCTTCGTGAGTTGATTCTTGAAGAAGCTCACAGTTCTAGGTATTCTATTCACCCGGGTGCTACCAAGATGTACCAGGACTTGCGACAGCACTACTGGTGGCGAAGAATGAAAAAATATATTGTTGCTTATGTGGCTCATTGTTTGAATTGCCAACAGGTGAAATATGAGCATCAGAGACAGTGGTTTACTTCAGCAGATAGAGATTCCTGACTGGAAGTGGGAGCGTATCACTATGGACTTCGTTGTTGAACTCCCACGGACTCAGAGGAAGTTCAACGCCGTTTTGGTTATTGTGGATAGGTTGACTAAATTAGCGCATTTCATTCCAGTGGAAAGTAATTACATTTCGGAGCGGTTGGCATAGATATATGTTCGAGAGATTGTTCTCCTTCACGGTGTGCCCGTGTCTATCATTTCTGATCGAGGTATGCAGTTTACCTCGCACTTTTGGAGGGTAGTTCAGTGAGAGTTGGGTACCCGATTTGAGTTGAGCACAACATTTCATCCTCAGACGGACAGGCAGTCCGAGCGTACTATTCAGATTCTATAGGATATGCTCCGCGCTTGTGTTATTGAGTTTGGAGGTTCTTGGGAGCAATTCTTGCCGTTAGCGGAGTTTGTCTACAATAATAGTTATCACTCGAGCATTCATATGGCTCTCGATGAGGCATTATATGGTAGAAGACGTAGATCTCCAGTTGGGTGGTTTGAGCCAGGAGAGGCTCGGTTATTGGGTACAAACTTAGTTCAAGACGCCTTAGATAAGGGCAAGATTATACAGGATCGACTTCGTGCAGCTCAGTCTAGGCAAAAAAGTTACGTCGATCATAAGGTTCGGGCTGTGGCATTCATGGTTGGAGAGAGAGTATTACTTCGGGTATCGCCCATGAAGGGTGTTATGAGATTTGGAAAGAAGGGTAAGTTGAGCCCTAGGTATATCGGGCCATTTGAGATTCTTGATAGAGTGCGGGAGGTAGCTTATAGACTTGCGTTGCCTCCAGGTTTATCCTCAGTTCATCCGATATTTCATGTATCTATGCTCCAGAAATATCATGGTGACTCGTCCCACGTGTTAGATTTCAGCTATGTCCAATTGGACAAAGATTTGACTTATGAGGAAGATCCGGTAGCCATTATAGAACGGCAGGTTTTTCAGTTGATATCAAAGAGTTACCCTTCAATTCGAGTGCAGTGGAGAGGTAAACCTATTGAGGCAACTACTTGGGAGTCCGAGTCGGACAAGCAGAGTAGATATCCCCACTTGTTTGCCAGTTCAGGTAATTTTCTATGTTCGTTCGAGGACGAACGTTTGTTTTAGAGGTGGAGAGTGTGATGACCGAAAGGCTCATCTTATAAATTAAGAGCCCGTTCTAGGCTCATTAGCCTTAAAAAAATTAATTTTATTTACCTCGATTTGCATGCACAGTCTGAGCGTGAAACCAACAAGCTTTTATGTGAAAATATAAAAAATAATAATTTTTGGAATTTAAAATTTGGTTTTAGTTGACTTGGTTCAACATTTTGAGTCAACAAACCCGGATCCATGTTCCGACGATCCCGGGAGGTCTAAAGTAAAATATGGGACTTGGGCGTATGTCCGAAATTGGATTCCGAGGTCCCTAGCCTTAGAAATCAATTTATGAAAGAAATTATTTTGCTGGATTTTTAATAAAATGAAGAAATGAATTAATATTTGAAATCATTGGTATCGGGCCCTTATTTTAGTTTCGGAGTCCGGTACAGGTTTGTTATGATGTTTAAGCCTTACCTGTGAAATTTGGTGAGAATCGGAATTTTTTTGACGTGATTCGGACGCCCGGTTGAGAAATGGTGAAATTGAAGTGTTCTTGAGAAAAATCATGAGTTTTGAGGTTAAATTTGTCGTCTTAGGTGTTATTTTTGTGATTTGATCGCACGAGCAAGTCCGTATGAAGTTTTTAGACTTGCGTGCATGTTTGGTTTAGAGCCCGAGGGCTCGGGTGAGTTTCGGGTAGGCTTCGGGATGTTTTGAACTTTTAAAATCTGGTGTCATAGTTGTGTTGGTGTGCCCGCACCTGCGAGCCTTGAGGCGCAGGTGCGAGCGGAAGCCCGCGGTGCGACAAAGCCTGGGCTCCCCTACATCCGCAGGTGCGGACCCTTCTGCGCAGGTGCGCGATCGTATAAGCGGTAATGCAGTCGCAGGTGCGGCCCAAGTTGCCTAGCTCTTTTCCGCAGAAGCGGAAGCTCTGCCGCACGTACGCAAGCGTAGGTGCGACCCATGCACCGCAGGTGCGAGGGCCCGGCAGTGAGTTCATATTAATTAGAACTCTAGCCTTTCATAAGAAGAAGACCTAGGGCGATTTTCTCAAAGATTTTTCTTCCAAAATCATAGGTAAGTGTTCATTAACTCTTTTATTTCAATTACCCAATGTTTTTCATCACTTTTCAATCTAAAATCAATAATTTTCATGGTAAAAATCTAGGATTTGGGTAGAATTAGAGAATTTTTTAAAAATCAAATTTTGACCTCGAATTGGGGTCGAATTTTGAAACTAATTGCATATTCAGGCTCAGGGGCGAATGGGTGAACGTAATTTGGTCTGAATCCCTATTTTGGACCAAGCGGGCCCGGGGTCGGCTTTTAACTTCTTTTGAGAAACTTAGGAAAACAATGATTTCGCAGTAAAGTTAGTTCTGCTAGCATAAATTATTATATTAAACTAATTTTAATTAGATTCGAGCGGGTTAGAGGCAAATTCAAAAGGAAAAGCGGTAATTGAGGAGTAAGTGGCCTGTGAATTTGAGGTATGTGTTTGGTTTAACCTTGACTTGAGGGAATATGAATCTCCAACTTAAATGCTATGTGAATTCGCATGTCAGTGGTGTATAGTGTGAACAACTAATTTTTTATCACACCCAAATTGTATGTTATTTTAGTGTAAAAATAATTTTTTTTAGGTCTAATCATGATGTTTTAAACTTTTATCTTACTCTTAGTAGATTTTATTTTAAAAACTATATATAATAATACTCACATTCTTAGAGTACAGAATTTATTACTATTTATATATTTTAAAAAAATCACAAATATATATATACATACATATATATATACATACATATATATATACATACATATATATATATATATATATATATATATATATATATATATATATATATATATATATATATATATATATATATATATATGTATATATATATTTGTAATTTTTTAAAATATATAAATAGTAATAAATTTTAATTATAATGTTAATAAGTAAGCTATAGAATCTTTCTTAGTATTATTTAAAGTATATGTAAATATATTTAATTTTTCTATAATATAAGAAATTTTTAGTTAATCTTCTTATATTTTATAATTTAATTTATATTTTTAAAAAATGAACTTTAATAGATAATTTTTTTATAAAAAAAGAAAAAAAAATCAGATTTTATATATATATGTATTATTTTTCTTACTAAACCCATTATCCCCACTTTCCTAGCCTAACTCCCCACTCTTCACATCACACACATCCATCTCTCACATCCCAATTCCCCACATCCCAACTATCCCCTCAATATAATTCCATATACACACACAATATTATATAAAGAAAACAAAAGAAGTCTGAAGGAAAAGAGAAAGCAAAAGAACGAAACCAAAAAAATTGAAAGCAAAAAAGAAAAGGAGCAGGGAAAAGGCAACTGACGAAGGCAAAAGAATTGGAGAGGAAAATCGTTCATCAAAATACCACCAAAAAAAAAAGTAACTCATTTCCTTCCTGGTATAGAGAACGAAAACAGTCAAGAAAATAGGTTTCTAGCCGCGGTTCTGTTTAGAAATCCTTGCTCAAGTTTCATACATTATATTTGCCGTAAAGTTCCAAGCTCATAAGTTATCTCACTAGTCAAATATTCGAGATATTTCAGATTCTGCGTTAAAGGTTCATTACTTGCTTTGCCTTCTAAATTTTGAATATTGGATCCATATCTTAATCATTCGTATCTCATTTTGATGTGTCCGATTTTAATTATGTGATAAAGCATGAAAGGAATTTGGCATTATAATTTCAGTTTATTTGTTTATGTTGAAGGAATAGTTTTTGGTGATGAATTACCAAATGGGTTTAGAGTGCATAATATTAATGGAAGTAGTGACTGTTTATTTAGACGTTGCCATCTTTTGATTTATAAAACATTAAATCTGCTTCATGACACATTACATTTAATGTTTTATTTTCTTTTTGTTATATTAAACCAATAGAAGTATCATTGACACTATTTGCTCTCACGTTGGTGTTTAGATTACTATATTGTTTGAAAACTGTAAAAAAGTGACGAATAAACAAGATGGGATATTGGAGATTTAGCAAAATTTGGAACAAATTTGACCTTTTAAGTATTTTATCATATGCATATTATTTGGAGATTGAGTCATAAAGTTATATTTTAAATTGTATCAAATGAAAATATTTTTTAGGTCAATAACACAGTTTAGTAAAGTTTAATCAGTAAAATTAAGGACTACATTATTAAAGATGAATATAGGAACATAATATTTTTCTCATTTTTATTATATATATATATATATATCACATTTTTACCAAGAATAGGTTCAAGAGAGGATATAGCTAATTGGGTCTAGACACATTATAAGGTCTATTAATAGAGAAATGCTGGTTGCTAGTTAATTTAAAGCTAAAAAATATAGTATTAAAATAAAGGAATAGTTGTAGGATAGTGAGATGAATCACGAACTAATTCAAGAATCATTGCAATAAGTAATTAAAAATATATAAATATATGTATTGGATAAGAAAGAGACAAATAAGTAAAATACTTTAAATATGCTTAAATTTTTTATATGTGCTTTAAATATTAGCCCATGTGTTCATACCCGAACCTTGAATTGATATGCTCAAATAATAAAAAGGTTATGTATGCATCTCGCGTCTCGACGCCTTTAAATTAAAAATAATTATGTTATAACCATGTGTACATTCTGTACCTTGGTTTAACATTTAATTTCAAAGAAGTACCTTGTGTGCGTTCTGCATCTTGGTGAACATAATTAAAATAATAATAATAATAATAATAATTAATTAAGCGGTAATAGATAAGCCATAATCAATAAAATACAAGAATAGCTAAAAAATTGATTTAAGCCTTATGTTAGTCAATAAAGTGACCGTGCTAAAACCACGGGACTCGAGGGGTGCCTTACACCTTCCCCTCGGTCAATATAATTCCTTACTCAGTCTTCTATTTTCGTATACCGTGAATTAGGAGTCAAATCCTCCTTTTGATAAGGGATTCAATAAAAGGTGACTTGGAACACCAAAACTCAATTTCAAGTGGCGACTATAAATAATAAATAACCCCTTTTCAAAACGTCACTTCAAGTGAAAAAACTCTTCTTCACCAACCTCGTAATAAGGTTGTGTGGCTAAAAAGAGGTGTGACAGCTCTGGCGACTCTTCTAGGGAACTATTAATAAGAATTCGAGCTTTGTACATTGATTATTGTTTGGCTTTTATCATATTTTTGATGTTATTGTTTTTGGGAGCCTAATGTGCTATTTGTATCTTATTTACCGCTTTAGTATTTATTTGAACTGTGATATAAATTGTATTCTCTCTCGCACTCTTCTGAGTCCTCTGATAGGTAGTCATGTTGTGTTTGCCTACCAGCATCACAAAATTTCTGTCTTGAGATAAAGCCAGTTAGCCTACCAGCTTCTGGTGAAGGATTTAGTCATACATGTTTAGGCCGGAGAGCCGTGAGCTAGCCAGTGCTGTTCTACTATTGGTGACGCTTGACGCTCCTCGGCTCGGGTTGTCCGCCCGGGTAAGCCAGGTCTAGATACCTTTTCTTTTAGGATTTGAAATCTTAGAAGAACAAGCCACAAGCAATGAATATCCCTAGTAGGCTATGCTTTATTTGCATCATGTGTATTGGACTTAGCGGGTGTCACGACCCATTTCCAGAGTCGTGATGGCGCCTGTCATGGAATCAGGCAAGCCACCCATTTTATCTAACTAAATAAAATTTCCAATAAAAATATCCTTCTTAACAAGTCTGTGGATAAAAATAATAATAAATCAAAATTTAGAAACCAGTTTATGAAATTTAAAACCCAAATCCTACAAACCCCGGATCCAGTGTCACACAGTCATGAGCTGCTAATACTTAATACAACCAAAAAGAAATGACCAACATAGTCTGAAAATAAATACGACGGTAGAAAAGGAAGAGAAGACGAGATCACGGTCGCCAGCTGCTAACTTGTCAATTATGATGAAATTGTTGCTACTCACTGACCAGAGCTGAATCACGCTGTACCTAGATCTGTACATAAGGTGCAGGGGTAACGTGAGTACACTAACTCAATAGTAACAAAACCAAACTACGGGCTGAGAGGTAGTGACAGACTAAACCTCTGATAATTCGAACAACAGTATATAACTCGGACATGACAGTAATATATCAGGAAATAAACACGATGCATCAACATATGTCTGTAACTCTGCATCCTAGCATGAATTCATATAGAATCAAGAATGATGTATACTCAGTAATCAAACTCTCATAAGGTGGTCCACTCAGTACTAGACTGCGGCCTCCCGGCCCAGGGAAGTCCATCCCGAATATTACATAAACACAAGTGACACTGTCACCTAGTACTGAGGAAAAAGGTCGATCCAGCCACCACGGAGAAGATCCATCTCCGGAACATAATACCCAAGGAGGAAATCCATCTCCGGAACATAAGACCCACGGAGAAAATCCATCTCGGAAACATGAGACCCCCAGAGAAGATCCATCTCCGGAACATAATACTCGGACAAGATCCATGTCCAGGGAAATCCATCTCTCAATATCTGTGCACTCACTAGGGGTGTAAAGACTCCGGAGGGGATCCTTTCAACCCAAGCGCTAGATCAAGCCAACGAAGGCATGATTCCGGGGTCGCTGCAGTGTTTAGTCCGACCACATAACTGTCTCAAAACCATGCTCCAAGCCTCACTCAGTCAGTACCTTCCAGTCTCACTCACAATGCTCTAACATATGAAAATTAGTCCAAACCAATGATAATATATAATAAACTAACAACTTACGAGATTGAGGCATGAAACATATACTATAACAGGACTGAGTACATGAAAACAATAATCCTAAATAGAGACAGCAATAATCGACCGTTCCGGTCTGAACATATCGGCGTGAAGCCTTAACATTTATACTTAGCATGATTTCTATTTCGTTCAAGGTAAATACCACCTTCACAGTATAAATATCAACCTGAGATAACCATTATATAGTGCCATGGGATGAGCCAGGCTACAAATATTCGGTGTACGCCCGCATGCCCGTCGCTTGGCAAGTGCGTCACCTTAATTAACATCATATATCAAGTAGTTTGGGGTTTCGAACCCTCAGTTCCAAGTTTGGAAGCGTTACTTACCTCAAAACCGGCTAATATACTACTCTGCAGTGCCCTTGCCTCTAAATTCAGCCTCCGAGTGCTCCAAATCTACCAACAATCAGATGTATATCATTATAATATGCTAAGGAACTAATCCCAATCGAAATGTATCAAAAATACTTGAAAATCCCGAAATTGGTCAAACCCGACCCTCCGGGACCACATCCCGAAACTCAAAAAATTTTATACAAAACTGTTCTTCATCATCTCACGAGTCCGTACATATGAAGAACATTAAATTCGAAGTCCAAATGACCCCTCAAATCTCCATTTTAAAGACTCTAAATCCCAAGCCCTAATTATCCAATTTGCACTGATTTTTCCCTAATTTGCCTGATACACATCGTGAAACCATATCACACAAATGCGACACCAAGGATCATACCTCTACCTAACCGAGCTGCAAAGCGTGATCTCATCCAACCGCTGGACCACATGACTCACTCCAAACCACCTTGCTCAAAATCAATAACCATGCGAAATTCGACATCAATTACTCAAAGTGCATTGCCATAATCACGGGATAAAATCGGACGATACCATGCCACCCGAACCAGCAATAACGTGACCAACACGTCTCAATCAAAATAATCCCAATTAGGACCGCACCCTATGCATATACAACCAATGATCACAACTCCTCGAACACTGAAAGGTAACTCATAGATCACTCCAAAGCACGAATAAGCTCAATGACAATCACATGGTACATCCCTCAACAATAGCATTTCGGAGTCAACAATTCCGACTCGGAGCAGACCACACACCCATACCGGTCTACCAATAACTCTAAGTCAACTCTGGTCACCCACAACAGGTAGATAACTCTCAGAACGTTCATAATGATTGAATCATGACATATACTAACACCTGACTAGCTTGCTCGCATCCTCGTAGTTCACAACTACAAAAATAATCTGTTCATGAAAACTCCCAGTCTCAAAATCCATGAGGCGCACCAATTACCATATATGATCCCGATTACCAACTCAAATTTATAACACGCCCCTAATACTTTATCATTCCACGAGGGATACCCCCATAATTCCTCTGTGTCACCAAGAAACCTTGAATAGCAGCAGTCGATCCAACAAAAGAGCGTCGTAACACAAATGAAGCACCCTTATTCAACACATTGCCTTAAAAACATTGTCCTTAATGAATGTATACTCTCATCTAACCACCCAATAGTGGTATCCTTTACCTAATCATCTGAAGTTGCGAGTACTGACCTTCCTTCCAAAACTGAACCGTGACCTCACATATGCCACTCTCCACTATACACAAAATACCGCATACGCCATGCAATCCTATGATAAATATGAGAACTTCATGCTCCCTTCCTAGCCACAACAACTACGTACCCAGCTAGCCAAGAACTTTCCATTCGATCCCATCTAGAAACAAAATCATTATACATCACCTAGCCCTCACGCCCGTAGAAATATACATCTCCAACCGTGGTAGAAACCATTAATAACTCCCGAATCACACTTGTACAACACCAAACCGTCAGGACTGAATCCTTCTAACTCAACCAAGATACGCATGCCACCAAATTCCAAGAGAGTTGCTAACAAATACCTGTAACAACTCATTACCTTATAAACACCAAAAGAACTAACCATATACCTTATTATCCCGATCCAACCTACTACCAAGTTGTCCTATTTATTCAAGCTCCTTCTGACTTACCTTCGAATTGATACTTCTTCTTGCCATAATACCACAATTCTTAATCCCGACTCACCGCACGAAACCCGAGTATAAAAAATATACTGTCTAAGGCTCATAGGCCGCTGAATACTCCCTCAATTATCCCCAAATGCACCACATTAGAAATACTTACCCTGAAGAAACTTCCTACGAATTTAAAGTCATTACCTTCACTGTCCTGATACAGGTGGATAGAATCCATGATAATGCAAATACACCACAAGCCTTGACACCTTTCCCATAATCTCAGTTCTAGCCCTTCTCACACCTTGAAGATCCTCGATCGCTACATATAACCTTGAATCCTTCTGAACCATTCTCGAACGCCATTTACTCTACGAAATATCAATTACACTAACCAAGTAAACAGAACGACCTAACCCCGCTTGCAATCCACATACTAGGAAGGTAATACACACCTTTGAAGCAACAAGCACGCTCATACATTGCACATTCTACACTTACCAGTACAACTTCATCATACAATGAATTCCACTATCCGTAAAGTACATTACAACTTGTATCGAAGAAATTTCCATTACTCGATTCATTCCCAGACTCCACCTCTGCAGGCCATAACTGATTCACCAATATACCTCGAACTGAAACCAATACAACACATAATCATGTAATCAACTTATCAATAACGAACTCCCCCACTTGGCTCAAAGCCAAGGATCACGACAAACAAGACTATGCCCACACATTATCACTGCCACCATGCTGTGGTGGGATTCAACTAAATCCTCCATAAGCTTATATGACCCAAACCATCTAACACTCAAATCAATTTCCAATCTCGCATCCACCATTGTGATGGTCATGCCAACTCCCACAAGTGATCTAAACTCAAATTGCAACATGCATCATTTACTGATAGAGAGAACTTACTATAGATAAACATAAGGGTCACACACCTCAAGACAACCCGCAGGAGATACCCCTACCTGCTAAATCTAAAAATGTTATCTCCCTATACACTTCCGAATATCATATCTATCACACAATCACTATACCTTCCTACAGTAGAACACAACCACTGCCTGCCCTCGAGACATCCCATAAGCGGTAGAAGAACCTGAAGCTGATGGCAATACTAACACTGGAGCTGTGGTCCAGGAATTCTTGAGCTTCTGGAAGCTCCACTCACAATCATCTGACCACATAGATACCTTCACTAGACACTATGTGTCCCTAGAATGCTACTGAACTAAGCCAACAATTCACACTTGGAGAACTTCGCACAAAGCTTCTCCTCCTTATACCCTTCTAATACCATCATCAAATGTCGAGATGCTATCCCTGGCTACGAGAGTACGACATGATGCCATCAATAAATACAATAACAAAAGAGTTATAACACGGCTGAATACACCATCAAGCAAATACATGAACGCTGCCGGGGCATTGCTGAACCCAAAAGACATCACCAGGAACTCATAACACGACAGAAAAATCTACTTCACTCCACAACTAAACAACACGGGAGGTCCTTCAATACACTCACAACTCAAAGCCGTATCCTAACTCAATATAGACGTCAAATACATAATGGTCCTTTCCACATTTCCCGCTAGTCCATTCTTGTCACAATAAAACAACATGAACACATCTAACTATCAATCAAACTCAGCACGTAGTCGTCTAGTCACCAAGTTCCATCAATAAGGACACCAACGGACCTATAAGTCCCCAATACATATGCTCACACAAATGAAATCTCGGCACTCAAGCTACAGACAAAAAATCCGGCCTCAAGTCCTCCATACTGGCCCCAAGCATGCTAAAATCACATGCCATTCATGGAAGTCACAAACCATCGGTGCACGGCTGATACCGAGTTCTCACATGCACGTTTGAATACATGAAAGGAGTTCAAAGAATTATGCTTCGGGTTGAATCAATGGATTCGCATGACAAGAATTCGAGAATGTGAGATTTTTTCCTAAAGGTTCTGCAGCCTCTCGAAGATAAGTACAGACGTCTCCTTACCGATCCGCAAGACTCTACTAAACCTGCCCATGACTGGTGAGACCTATTTAACCTAGCTCTTTCATACCAACTTGCCACGACCCATTTCCGGAGTCGTGATGGCGCCTCTCATGGAACCAGGCAAGCCACCCATTTTATCTAACTAAATAATATTTCCAATAAAAATATCCTTCTTAACAAGTCTGTGGATAAAAATAATAATAATCAAAATTTGGAAACCAGTTTATGAAATTTATAACACAAATCCTACAAACCCCGGATCCAGTGTCACGCAGTCATGACCTTCTAATACTTAATAAAACTAAAAATAAATGACCAATATAGTCTGAAAATAAATACGACGGTAGAAAAGGAAGAGAAGACGAGATCACGGTCGCCAGCTCCTAACTCGTCAATTCTAATGAAAACTGTTGCTACTCACTGACCAGAGCTGAATAACGTTGTACCTGGATCTGCACACAAGGTGTAGGGGGTAACGTGAGTACACCAACTCAGTAGTAACAAAACCAAACTACGGGCTGAGAGGTAGTGACGTACTAAACCTCCGATAATTCAAACAACAGTATATAACTCGGACATGACAGTAATATATCAGGAAATAAACATGATGCATCAACATATGTCTGTAACTCTGCATCCTAGCATGAATTCATATAGAATCAAGAATGATGTATACTCAGTAATCAAACTCTCATAAGGTGGTCCACTCAGTACTAGACTACGGCCTCCCGGCCCAGGGAAGTCCATCCCGGATATTACATAAACACAAGTGGCACTGTCACCTAGTACTGAGGAAAAAGGCCAATCCAACCACCACGTAGAAGATCCATCTCCGGAACATAATACCCATGGAGGAAATCCATCTTCGGAACATAAGACCCGCGGAGAAAATCCTTCTCCGGAACATGAGACCCACGAAGAAGATCCATCTCCGGAACATAATACTCGGACAAGATCCATGTCCAGGGAAATTCATCCTTCAATATCTCTGCGCTCACTGGGGGTGTAAAGACTCTGGAGGGGCCCCTTTCAGCCCAAGCGCTATATCAAGCCAACGAAGGCATGATTGCGGGGTCGCTGCGGTGTGCAGTCCGACCTCATAGCTGTCTCAAAACCAGGCTCCAAGCCTCACTCATTCAGTACCTTCCAGTCTCACTCACAATGGTCTAACATATGAAAATCAGTCCAAACAAATGATAATATAGAATAAATTAGCAACTTACGAGACTGAGGCATGAAACATATACTATAATAGGACTGAGTACATGAAAACAATAATCATAGATAGAGACAGCAATAATCGATCGTTCCAGTCTGAACATATCGGCGTGAAGCCTTAACATTTATACTTAGCATGATTTCTATTTCGTTCAAGGTAAATACCACCTTCACAGTACAAATATCAACCTGAGATAACCATTAGACAGTGCCATGGGATGAGCCAGGCTACAAATATTCGGTGTACACCCGCATGCCCGTCACTTGGATAGTGCATCACCTTAATTAACATCATATATCAAGTAGTTTGGGGTTTCGAACCCTCAGTTCCAAGTTTGGAATCGTTACTTACCTCAAAACCGGCTAATATACTACTCCGTAATGCCCTTGCCTATAAATTTGGCCTGCGAGTGCTCCAAATCTACCAACAATCAGATGTATATCATTATAGTATGCTAAGGAGCTAATCCCAATCGAAATGTATCAAAAATACTCAAAAATCCCGAAATTGGTCAAACCCGACCGTCCGGGCCCACGTCTCGAAACTCAGAAATTTTTATACAAAATTGTTCTTCATCATCTCACGAGTCCGTACATATGAAGAACACTAAATTCGGAGTCCAAATGACACCTCAAATCTTCATTTTTAAAGACTCTAAATCCCAAGCCCTAATTACCCAATTTGCACTGATTTTTTCCTAATTTTCCACCATAAATCTGACCTTTAATCACATATAAACGAGTTTAGAATCCCAAAACCTTACGTCAATGAAGAACTATCGAATCCCCTCTTCAAAACCCTTCCAAAAGCTTCAAACCCGGATGAAATATTGAGAAAAATGGCTAAAATTTGCGAAGGCATATTTTTATACTCTCTGAACAGTGGTTCCGCACGTGCGACCACTTACACGCACCTGCGGAATCGCACCTGCGTTCCCAGGTGCGCACCTCCCGCACATGCAGCTTCACAAGTGCGGCGATTACCTCGCACCTGCGAAAATCCTTCAACCAACCAAACTTCCGCATCTGTGGAGCTTCGTCCGCTCCTGCGGGCCCGCACCTGCGGCTCCTCTTCCGCAGGTGCGAAAACACTAGCACCAGCTACTTCAGCAACAACAATTATGCTCCAAACTCCCTGTTAACCACCCAAAACCATCCCGAGCCCCTCGGGACCCCAACCAAACATACCAACACACCACGTATTATCGTTCGAACTTAGTCGAGCTTTCGAAACATCAAAACCCCAAAAACACATCGAATTAAAGCCTATGAACTTTTAATTTTCTAAATTCCACCAACGATGCCGAAACTACCCAAAACAACTCCGATTGACCTGTAATTTTGCAGACATATCCGAAATGACATTACTAACCTGTCCCAACTGTCGGAATTCCATTCCGACCTTGATAGCCTATTTTCCAATGACAACCGGAAATCGCCAAAAACTAGCTTTCGCCAATTCAAGCCTAATTCTACACCGGACATCACAAAAACATTCCGTACACACTCCTAAGTCCCAAATCACCTAACAAAGATATCCGAGCCACAAAATTCGCATTCCGAGATCGTTTCCCAATAAGTCAACTTTCAGTTAACTTTTCCCATTATAAGGTTATCTTTAAATACTAAGTTGCTGAATTCTCATTAACCATTCTGATTTCAAGACTATCGACTCTAACACATCAATAATAGAATAACCAATCCATTAAAAGTCAATGACAACAATAAAAATGCAAGTTCTACGTAACGATAGACCGGGTCGTTACAGCGGGACTCGGCACAAGGGCCGGGCCCGTCTAGAACAGGTACCAATTTTTCAGACCATCATGTTCATTTTTTCTGTGCTACATGTAATATTATTTGGTAGGTTTTACTCAAATGTTGACCAACTTTAGGATAGATTGATTGAACAGAGGAGAGGGAAAGAGAAAATATCCCCCAAGTTTTCATAAAGTGCCCATTTTTTAAAAAAAAATAAAAAAATAAAATAAATTTTTGAAGGGTTTTAATGTGTAAAATCACAATTTTCAAAATGGTTTTTTCTTTTTATTATTTATTTAAACCGAACTACGCGGTTTTGATTCTCACCGGATGTGAGATACGTAGGCAACCTTCATCAGGTTCCCCTTTTTTTTTTTAAAAAAGTGTCTATGGATTATTTCTTTCTCTCAAAAAAAATGATAGCAATAATAATGATAATAATATAGTCACTTTGTCAGGTTTTTTTTTCTCTTTTGACCAGTTTTGCCCATGCGTTCGGTCCTTTTGTCGAAATAAACTTGAAACCTTCTTCGAAAATGCCAAATGGTCGTTTTAGCAAGAAAGGCCAGTCTTTTTTATGTTCACTTATTTTTATAAAAAATAGTCATTTCGAGCCCTTTTTAATTTCATGATTATTTTACTAATGTATTTTTTTAGTCCCATAATTTGGCTTTTTTTTTTAGAGTGAAAACCCGAGAAATCGGATTTTGTGTGTCAATAATATATTTGATTAAAACATAATCACATGTCTGGATAAACAGGTACACCATGAGTGGAGAAAGAGGTAAGTCTTAAAAGAGGCCCAGATCAGAAGGGATGCAAGATTTTTTAAGTATCGATCAAATACCGCAGTTCTTGTGGGATTGGTGGAGAGACTTTAAGGACTATGAGCAAAAACTGATAAAGAAGTACTTGGGACATTTGGTTCACATGCTGACGATCAAGCCTAGGAGGGATGTGATTGAAGCTTTGATTCCGCACTGGGATCCAGAAAGCAATGTGTTTCATTTTACCGACTGTGAAATGACTCCGACCTTGGAGGAAATCACCCATTTCCAGGGGTGGGGCCGCAATCTTCGTCGCCAAAAGCCCATAGTACCAAAAAATGTGAACGAGGGTAAGTTTCTAAAGCTCTTGAACATAAATTACGGACAATATGAAGGTTTAGGAGGCAAGTGGGTTAATTTGGGATTTCTGTTTCACTTGTATGGCCTAGAATGCAATTTCAAAAGGAATGTGAGATCACTGAAATCAAAGGAAAATATAGAAACATGGAACGTTCACAGAAGGTTTGCTTTTATGGTTGCTTTTTTGGGCGTGTAGTTTTCCCGGAAAGGGAAGGGCGCATTGACATCCGCTTGGCAGGTGTAGTTGAGGTTCTGACTTCAGAACGGGATGATTATACTTTGGTCTCTATGATTCTTTCTGGCATTTTTAATTCTTTAACTAGATGTAAAATGGGTGCGTGAAACTTTGATGNCAATCTGTTCAAGGTATTCTTATAGGGGGAGGTCGATCAAGTAGTAGTCAGGCATGTTGCTGTCACACCTCCTTTTTACCCGATAGGTAGGGGTATAGAGAAGTTTTTCCACTTTAAGTGACATTATTCGATTTTTGGGATTTATTGTATTCATTTTCAGAGTCGCCACCCGGATTTTTTACGGTGTTCCGGGACACCATTTATTTATTAAAAATCCCAAAAACCGAGGAATTTTGACTCTGTTTAAATTGTCTACGAACCAGAAATCCGGGTAAGGAATTCTGTTAACCCGGGAGAAGGTGTTAGGCACTCCCGAGTTCCGTGGTTCTAGCACGGTCACTTAGCAATTTATACTTGTCTTAAATTGTTTAATTACTTGTTTTAAAAACTTATGTACGTTTTACCTTTTACCGCTTTTAAGAAATTATCCTGAGACGAGTCACGCGTACGTGTACCCATCTTATTCAGCGCGCTAAAAACCATGTTACGCGTACGTGTACATAATTAATAACCCTTAATATTAAAATTATTTGGTCAAAGTCACGCGAACGTGTACCTTGGTTTTATTTTGAAAAATTGGCGTTTAAATCATGTCACGCGTACGTGCACACCATTTATCACGCTTAATTATTTAAGAAAACTCGGGCAAAGTCGCGCGAACGCGTACCTTGATTTTAAGTTTAAAATAAATCCTAATCATGCCACGTGAACATATACCTACTCACGGGGATTTGATTAATTTATATGCACCTAAAGCATACTTGTGATTCGTGAGTTATTTTCCTAAATTAGTTTATTTGTGGGGAAAAGTGTTGTGATTTGGTTGTTTGGAAATGTTCATTGGGAAAAGAACGTTCTGGGCTCATGGACTTTTATTTGTTTAAGTACAATCCCTTCTAAGTTCAGAATTATTCCCCAAAGGCCTAAACCATTTCATTAAGCCAAAATCTCATTTTACAACCTAAGGTGCAAAAAGGGTCCATTTGGTTTAACTTGATTATTTTATATAAAAAAAAAAGTCTTGAAACTCACTTAAACAAACTAAAATTGTATTCTGCTAAATCAATAATGCAATCCATGTTACTTACTCATTTCACATGATTAAAATGACCCAGTTTATTAACTAACTAACCAAAAATAAAACATCTAATTTCAATAAAAAGAAATGGTGCACTTATCATAGAGCATGATTCGGAGAAGATGATTAACGAGTATAGAAGAACAAAAATTCAAATTTGTGACAGATTATAATATGAACCTATATTCTTCAAAAAATATCAAAAGGAAACACATCAATGGGAATTTGTGAGCAGACAAAATGAAAAGAACGAATAAGAATTGTAAATCAAAAATGTAAGAACCGACCTCGATTAACCGCAACTGCGTTTACCAATTCACAAACAAATAAATAGATTCGACCTTAAACTTGCCAGAGATCTGAACCAAGACCGAAGCTGTTGAACACGACTTCAAACCCGACTTATAGAGCTGCTGTTTTTGAGTAAAAAAGAGGGACTGTTTCGAGGTGTTTCTAGCTGAGTTTTGGTGTTGATTTTGGGAGGAAAAGGAGATTATTTCAGTTGGGGGTTTTGCTGATTTTTGCAGCGTTTATGGACAGTTTTGAGGCTGTGTTTTGGATGATTTTCGGGCTGAAAATTTGTGGTTTTGGGGGCTGATTTCGGCGGGTTTCTGGGAGGTTTCGGGGCCGAGATTCGGACTGTCTTTGAAGCTTGGTGGCTGTTGGTTTTAATGTAGTTTTATGGCTATGCTTTTCATGGTAAGGTGAAACAAATTAAAGAAGAAAGGCAGGAAAAATCTACTGTTGCTGCACTCCCCAAGAAGAAGACAACGCTACTTGATCTTTCTTTTTCCTTTTTTTGATCAATTCTCCTTCTTNATATATATATATATATATATATATAAATACTTTTAGACTTTAAAAGGACTATATAAATAAGAAAATTTACTATTTACATTAAGGGTCAAATTATACTAAAAAAAAAACTATTATAACTTACATGTAAATTAAAAGAAACCAAGTTTTATATTCTAAGAAAGTGAATATTTTTTGTTGTTTTTAATTTTCTTAATTAAAACCTATTAAGAGTAAGATAAAATTTAAAATATTAAGATTAGACCTAAAATTAATATTTACAGCATAATAGTATAGAATTTGGGTGTGGTCAAAAATAGTTGTTCACAATGGCTGCAACATTTTACTGCAGATATGTTTTTTGGAGCATTTTTATCGTAATCCTACGATCACTAATTTTAAGGAGTTATATCCCAATCATACTTATGATCACAAGAAAAGAATTGACGAATGTGACTTACTAGAAGGGATTGATTCCTAGAAAGAACTACTTCGTACTTTGTCCGCCAAACGGATCACTTGGAACTACGATTGGTTTTCCTCTAAAGAGGTCATTTGTGAATCTGCATACCATTTTTATTTGGTACTCGTAGGATTGGATGGTGTTCAGCCCTATGCTCCACTTCAGGTAATGCGCCAGTTTGCATGACTACAAGAGGTTCCGCCAACCCGAGATATGAGCAAGTTCTGTTATGATTTTGGCAAAGATCAACCTCATGACGAAGAAGAAATTATGAAAATTTGGTATGCAAGTAAAGTCTCGGAGTTGAATGAGATGGTAGAAGACCGAGATCGTGGAGAGGTGATCCCTGAATATATTTGGTTTCATGATCCTTCATTGTTTAAAGATAGGCCTGAGGGGTCGAACAGGAGGAGAAATGATCAAAGAACTATAGAAAGGCTGAAAGAGGAATTGGAGCATGCTCAGATGACCATAGCCAAACAACAAGCCCAGCTGCAAGCCGAAATCGCTCAGATTCGTTTAAATATTGAGAAAGATTATCAATCTGCCTTAGGGATAATGGATAAAGATCTAAAGCATGCTAAGAATGAGGCAGCCCACTTAGAAGAAGAACTGGCAAACATGATTGGTTTAGTCAGAAGAGTTGAGGCGAACAAAAATGCTGAAATACATAAGTTGCAAGAAAACTTGAGTATCATCGAAGAGGATGCGCACCAGCAACAACTGGAGTTTGATCAGCAGAAAGAGCAATTTGAAAGAGAAAGGGCCCATTGGATACGCTCAAAGGGTCAGCTTTATGCACAATTAGAAGAAATAAAAAGGCAGAAGAGGGGTCATCAACACGCAGATTTTGAAGCAGAGCGGCATAAGTGGATGATTGAGAGAGGTGTGTTAAACCATCGCATTGAAGAATATGAAGGACGTGAGGCTCAGATTGGGCGCACCACAACACTACCCAGATGTGGTTGCAGAATTGTCACGTGAATATGGGGCAAGCCAGAGTGCAGGTACTTCGATTGGCAGAAAAGCAGCATATATTCATGATGATCATCGCCATCTAAACAATGAGGAAGTTGGCCAACATGCACGTGCCCTCGTCCCACAGTTGCCAGCGGTGTTTCAAAATTTGTACGAGACTTTGGGAGGAGAGTGGAGGCCAAGAGATGCAAACTATTGATGATATCAGCTTAAGCAAGAAGACCATTGAAGATTAAATTCTTAGTGTAGCCAATTAGTTTTTGTTTCATTTTCGTTTGTCACATTGTTTATTTTTATATTTGGAGTCTTTTATTTTACCAAAGTTTGTTTTATTCCAGTCATGTTTATGTCTTTAGAGTTAGTAGTCTTTTCTCTCATTGTATATATAAAAAAATATATTTGTTTGAAAATGAATGAAAACTATTTTAGTTTGTAAAAGCACAATAAAAAAATCATTAAAGTTGTTATTATTTCCCCTGAACTACGTAATGGTCTGATTCATGCGGCGTCATGATATGTAGGCAATCCTCATCGATGCGATCATAGCCGTAATTTAAAAAAAATTGAGAATAAAAAGGGGGAGGGGGAGAAAAAGAGAGTTAAATTCAAGAGGAAATAATCAATAAGCCGGGATGAAGCATGAAGCCTTCCAAGCTCATTTTAGAAACCAAAATGGCATTAGGTGCATGACATACAACGTGTGATTAATATCTGCAAAATACCTAACTCTAACATGTTTGTTGTTTGTCATTTTAAAAGATAAAGTTAAACAGAGGTGGTTAGTTTGTGGTTTAAACTGGCGACTCACCCTTACAACATGAGATCAAAAGTAAAATGGCAAACAACAGTGAGAATGAGTCAGATAATGATGATGTCCATGGACAATTGGTCGAACAAGGTACGGGACTGGTTGAAGAACTAAGAGTGTTGAAGCAACAATTGGCAGAGATGTACCAAGCTTGGGTGAATGGACAAGCACCGCCCCCACTACCCATAGGGCCTTCGGACACTCTTCATAGTGTGTCAGTTGCAAGTCAAGTGCCCATATACATAACAAGTAACCCATTGTACCAACCTGGACCTAGATTCAGTCCGAGCATTAACCTTCCCACCATCCCCAGTACCTCCATTCCACGTCCTCCAACTGCACCCCTCAGAAATGACCCACCTACTGTACTCATTGTCCATACCTTCACTGTCCCTCAACCGGCTCTTGCTCAAAAGTCCAACAATGATCCACAACTGAATGCTCATGATGCCCAACATTACTCTCCAGAATTGACTTTCAAAGTTCTAGATTCATACAAGCATGCTCCTCAGAACATGTTCCCAGTTGAGATCGAAAAGCCTGACAAGAATAGGGAACAAGAGGAAATGACAAGAAAAATAAAGAGCATGGAACAAACCATGAGAAACATATAGGGTTTGGCAGGCCACAATAGTGTTTCGTTCAACGATTTATGCATGTTCCCCCATGTTCATTTTCCACCCGGTTTCAAGACCCCCAAGTTTGACAAGTATGACGGGCATGGTGATCCCGTTTCCCATTTGAAGAGGTATTGTAACCAATTAAGGGGAGCAGGAGGCAAAGAAGAATTACTCATGGATTATTTTGGGGAAAGTTTGACAGAAATTGCTTCAGAGTCGTTCATAGATCAAGACATCTCTCACTGACACGTTTGGAACGACATGGCTCAAGATTTTGTCCAACAGTTTCAGTACAATATTGATATAGTTCCATACCTCTCCTCTCTCGTCAACATAAAGAAGAAACCAACAGAAAGCTTCAGAGAATATGCAATCAAGTGGAGAGAGTAGGCTGCTAAGGTCAAACCACCAATGAAAGAGGCAGAAATGATTGACTATTTTCTCCAAGTTCAGGATCCTGATTACCTCCATTACATGTTGGCTTCCATTAGTAAGCCTTTCGCTTAGGCGATTAAGATTGGTGGAAATAATTGATAATGGCATGAAATCGGGCAAAATTGTGAGTCCGGCAGCCCTTAAGGCGAACATACAAGCAATTCAAAGCGGGTCAGGCAAATTCGAAAATCGGAAAAAGAAAGAGGAAGGATCCATGATGGCATCGGGGTTCGGGAGAGTTCAAGGAGGAGGAGTTCCTTCTTATGTGAAATTCCAACAAGGACAATCCAATTCTCCTCAACATTACTATCTACCTCAGGGTCCCCGGTACTCAGTTCCCTGAAACAATACATAGTGTTTAATTCCCAAGCTTATGCTAGGCCTCCCAATCACCAATAATGGCGGGCACCGATTCCACAAGGCTCCCGTCAACTGCGCCTGAATTTTCAGGCATCATATAATCCTCGTCCCCGACAAGGATATGTGAGAAATGAGGAGAAAAAGAAATAGTTCACCTCAATTGGAGAATCGTATACAAGCCTATTTCGAAAGTTGATGCAATTGAAATTGATCGAACCTGTCATGCCGCGTTATGTGAATCCAAATTCAAAAGGTTTTGATTCCAATGCAAGATGTGAGTATCACTTTAACACCCAAGGTCATTCTACCAAAAATTGTTGGACATTAAAGAAAGCCATTGAAAATTTGATTGAAGCAAAGGAAATTGTGGTAACAAACAATGAGGATACTCCTAATATCACAAACAATCCACTCCTAGCTCATGATAATACACATTTTATTGGGATGATTTGTGATGATCGAGATTATAAGCAGTCTGGAAAGACAAAGATGGTTGTTGGAACCATAAGGAAACAACCAAAAATGATAGTAAGTCCTCCGCAATTGGCGTCATTGATTGTGAAAGGTGCGAGTTCTAGTTTGAACTTAGCAGGTTCTGAAAAAACAATTCTCTATGTCCCCGGAAGCACAAAAAAAGTTGAGGTTCAATGGGGTGGGCCAAAAATTTATATCCCTGGGGGCATTCAAAAGATCGTTCCGAATAATATCTTCATAAATATAATAGAGCCAGTTCTGATCCGACATGTTGCACAACTCCCAGTGACAAACACAAAAACTATTCCCTAGAATTATAACAAGACTGTCATGACATACAAAGGAAAAGAGATAGTTGAAGAAGCAGATGAAATAGGAGGCTTGACCCGCTCTGGAAGGTGCTACTCACCAGAGGAATTGAGAAAATATAAGCAAGGCAGGGAAAGTCACTTGCCAGTGAAAGAACTCGTTGCAGAAAAAGAAGCGGAGGAATTCCTTAAGAAGATGAAAATGTAAGACTACTTAATCATTGACCAACTAAGGAAAACCCCTACTCAGATTTCTTTGTTATCTCTGATTTTGCACTCGGAAGAACATCGTTGTGTGTTGATCAAAACTCTGAATGAGACATATGTCTTAGAAAAGACAACGGTGAATCAGCTGGAAAAAATGGCTGAAAGATTCTTTGAAGTAAATAGAATTACTTCCAGTGATGATGATTTGCCTGAGGAAGGGGCTGGGCACAATAGAGCTTTGCATATTATGGTCAAATGTGAAGGTCACTACGTAAAAGGAGTCATGATTGAAAGAGTCTCAAGTGTAGATGTATGCCCTCTTTCTACTTTACAAGAGCTGAACATTGACACTAACAGAATTCGAACTAGTAATGTCAGCATTAGAGATTTTGATGGTTCAAGAAGAGACACTATTGGGGAAATCGAACTCGCTATGACAATCGGCCCGATTGATTTTAACATTGTCTTTCAAGTGTTGGATATGAAAACTTCCTATAATTTTCTGCTGGGAAGGCCGTGGATCCATACTGCTAGAGCTGTACCTTCCACCCTACATCAAATGGTCAAATTCGAGTATGATAGGCAAGAAATTGTTGTTCATGGGGAAGACGACTCATCAGTCTATAAAGACCCGTCCATTCCATGTATCGAGGCCAAGGAAGGATGTGAATCCCTCATATATCAAGCATTTGAGGTGATTGAGGTGGACCAAGTGGAAGAAGGAAAACCAATTCAGCATCCCTGTCTGTCAGCCACATCTATGATGGTAGCTTCACTAATGTTAAGGAACGACTATGAACCAGGAAAACGATTAGGATCCTCTCTGCGAGGAATTGTGAACCCTATTGTTCTATTTTTGAAGAAATATACCTTTGGTTTGAGTTTTAAACCAACGTCAACTGACATAGACAGAGCCAAGGCCCACAAAAAGAATGGTTGGAATTTGTCCAAACCAATCCCTTACATTTCCTACTCTTTTATCAAGCCACAATTTGAAGAAGTCCAAAATCCTTCTACTCAGAATGACATTCATGAAGTTTGCCAGGGTCTCAAGGATATGTTCTATGAGATCAATATGATTCAAGTTGGTGAGGGCCCTAGTCGTGCAAGTTTTCAGCTGATTGGTCAAGATACCTTGCTCAAAAACTGGGAAGGAACTCCTCTTCCCATTAGGAAGGAGTCTTGGTAGTCTGTTTTGCTGATTTTTATGTATCTAGATTATTTTAAGGGTTGTAATCCAGATATTTTAGTTTAATTGCTTTGCTTTGATGTTAATCCTTCTATCCTTTCAAATTCAATGAAATGAAGTTCCAGTTTCATAGTAAAATATGTATTTTCATTTCCCTAATTTTTGTAATTTCTTATCATTTTCAGTTTCGTTAATGCTGGCTTTAAAAACATGACATGCACGCGGAATTCATGCCTAGGTCTTAAAAAGCTGTCTAATCTCGAAATAATGAATCAAGAAGTTGAGTATGATGAAGATGAGGCTTTAAAGGAAATAAAAAGGGAATTGGATCAATTTGAGAATAAGCCTAAGCCTAACTTAAATGAAACTGAGACAATTAACCTGGGAAGTCCTGAAGAAACCGGAGAAACAAAAATAAACATTCATACTGAACAAAAGACGAGAGATGCCATAATTCAAGTTTTGTTCGAGTACAGAGATGTATTTGCTTGGTCGTATGATGACATGCCAAGTTTGAGTGCCGATTTAGTGGTTCATAAGCTTCCCACATATTCTAATTTTCCACCAATCCAGCAAAACCAAAGGAAGTTTAAGACAGACATGAGTGATAAGATTAAAGAAGAAATCACAAAGCAACTAAGTTCAAATATGATCAGGGTCGTCCGATACACTACATGGTTAGCAAATGTTGTTCTAGTGCCGAAGAATGATGGGAAAATCAAAGTTTGTGTTGACTATAGGGATTTAAACAAAGCAAGTCCAAAAGACAAATTTCCCTTGCTCAACATCCATATCTTTGTTGACAATTGTGCTAAACATGAGATCCAATCTTTTGTGGATTGTTATGCCGGATATCACCAAATTCTGATGGATGAAGAAGATGCAGAAAAGACCACCTTCACAACCCCATGGGGAACATATTGTTATAGGGTCAAGCCATTTGGTTTGAAGAATGCAGGGGCAACTTACATGAGGGCCATGACTACCATATTCCATGACATGATGCACAAAGAGATTGAAGTGTATGTTGATGATGTGATCATTAAATCCAGAACACAAGATGACCACGTGCAAGACTTGAAAAAGTTCTTTGAAAGGCTGCGAAGGTACAATCTCAAACTTAATCCAGCCAAATGTGCATTTGGAGTTCCTTCTGGGAAGCTTTTGGGTTTTATAGTTAGTCAAAGAGGCATTGAGTTGGATCCCTCAAAGATAAAGACCATTCGAGAGCTGCCTCCCCCAAAGAATAAAAAAGAATTCATGAGTTTACTCAGGAGGTTGAACTACATCAGCAGGTTCATTGTGCAGCTTACAACCAATGTGAGCCTATTTTCAAGTTGTTGAAAAAGAACGCTGCTATCAAGTGGACATATGAGTGCCAAGAAGCTTTTGATAAGATCAAAGAATATTTGTCAAATCCCCCTGTTTTGGTTCCGTCGGAACTTGGTAGGCCTCAGTTTTTATATCTGTCAGTAATGGATAGTTCCTTTGGTTGTTTTCTGGGTCAACATGATGCCACGAGAAAAAATGAACAAGAAATATATTATTTGAGCAAAAAGTTCACCATTTATGAGGCCAAATATACTCTTTTGGAAAGAACATGTTGTGCCTTAACCTGGGTCTCTCAGAAACTTAGGAATTATCTTTTGGCCTATACGACTTACCTCATATCCCGAATGGATCCCCTGAAATACATCTTTCAGAAGCCGATGCCAACTGGTAGATTGGAAAAATGGCAAATCCTGCTCACAGAGTTTGATATTATTTATGTCACTCGTACTGCCATAAAGGCACAAGCTTTGGCTGATCATCTGGAAGAAAACCCGGTTGATGATGACTACGAATCTTTGAAAACATATTTCCCAGATGAAGAGGTTAATTTAATTGAAGAAGTAGTCCAAGATGACAGTCAAACATGGAAACTATACTTTGATGGGGCTGTCAAAATCAAAGGTGTAGGGATTGGAGAAATTCTTGTATCACCTACTAGGCAACATTACCCTGCCACGGCGTGACTTCGTTTCTTCTGTACAAACAACACGGCAGAATATGAAGCTTGCATCATGGGTCTGAACATGGCAATAAATCTAAATGTGCATGAACTGTTGGTGATGGGAGACTCAGATTTTGCTTATTCGGTAGGCTCAAGGTGATTGGGAGACTCGAGATATCAAGCTCATTCCATATAGCAATGTGTGGAAGAGCTTAGCAAAAGGTTCAAGTCTATCGAGTTCAGGTACATTCCTAGGTTTCACAATGAATTAGCTGATGCCTTGGCCACCCTGGCCTCAATGCTTCCATATCCGGGTAATACTCACTTTGACCCATTGGAAATTCAAATTTGGGATCAACATGGTTATTGTAATATAATTGAAGTAGAACTAGATGGTGAACCATGGTACCGTGATATTAAACAGTATATGAAAACAAGAGAATATCCGGAACACGCTAATAGGGATCAAAAGAGAACTATTAGGCGACTCTCTAATGGTTTCTTTTTGAGTGGGGAAATCCTATACAAAAGAACTCCGGATTTGAATTTGTTGAGATGTGTGGATGCCAAAGAAGCTGAAATCATTATGAATGAGGTGCATTCGGGAGTTTGTGGTCCGCACATGAATGGGTATGTTCTAGCAAAGAAAATCCTTCGGGCAGGATATTATTGGCTTACTATGGAACGAGATTACTTTTGTTTTGTTTGCAAGTGCCACCAGTGTCATATTCACAGTGATTTGATTCACTCGCCTCCTTCAGAGTATATCCTATGTCGGCTCCTTTGCCTATTGTTTCTTGGGGAATGGACGCCATTGGCCCGATCGAGCAAAAGCTTCAAATGGGCACAGATTCATCTTGGTTGCAATTGATTACTTCACCAAATGGGTGGAAGCTATTACATTGATTGCAGTCACCAAGAAAGTAGTAGTAGACTTTGTTCACTCCAACATCATCTGTCGTTTCGGTATTCCAAAAACCATTATTACAGATAATGCTGCTAATTTGAATAGTCATCTGATGAAGGAGGTATGCGAAGAGTTTAAAATTGAGCATCGCAATTCTACTCCTTGCCGGCCCAAAGCTAATGGAGTTGTTGAAGCTGCGAATAAGAACATCAATAAGATTCTTAGGAAGATGGTCCAAGGGTCTAGACAATGGCACAAGAAACTACCATTTGCTCTTTTGGGATACCGGACAACTATCCGTACATCAGTTGGCGCGACGCCCTACTTATTGGTTTATGGAACTGAAGCGGTTATACCTGCGGAAGTTGAGATTCCCTCTCTNGCAGTTTGTTTTGGTCAATTATACCAACAAAGAATGGCACGCGCTTACAATAAGAAAGTGCGCCCAAGATAGTTTGAGGTAGGACAACTTTTTTTGAAACGTATCTTTCCGCACCAAGAAGAAGCAAAAGGAAAGTTCGCCCCGAATTGGCAAGGTCCTTACCTCGTCAAGAAAGTATTGTCTAAAGGAGCTCTACACTTGACAGATATAGAAGGAAAGATGACTGATATATCTGTTAACGTGGATGAGATCAAGAGATATTATGTCTGACATGACTCTGTTGGAGCATTTTTATACTTAGCATTTTCAGGTTGGGATGACGAAAGGCTATCATTCTCGCTACCCAAACACTGGTCAACCCTAGTTAGCCCTTTGAAGCCTTGTTTATATTATTTCTTTGTTTTCCCCTCTTTTGGAACCATTGTACTTAATCTCAAAAAAAAAATTCAACCAAAAAAAGTTTAAAAAATTTTTAAAAAAAAGGAAAAGAAATCATCAAAACGAGTTCATGTTAATTGAACTGCGTCCGACCTGATTCCAAAAGGATACGTAGGCAACCTCACTCTAAGGTTAGGTCACACTAATACAAAATCCATATTTTCCAGTATTCAAAGAAACTGAGGCATGATTTTATATTATTTTTTCGACGGTGTTTCTGTCAAAATGGTTCCAAAAGTTGTAGTTCAGTTGAATAAGTTCTTTTTACCTTTCCCTGTTAAGACCTTCTGATCAACTTTCGAGAATGCTAAGTCAGTATACTACGGGCGATGCCTCAGCCATTGTAAAGAGAGAAAAATAAAAGGAGAGAGTCTTATTGGTGAAAACCCTCACGGGCACTATAAGGCAATGGTGAGTTGAGAGAAAGACAAGTGAGAGAGGTCAATCGGTGAAAACCCAAAAAGGGCATCGTTGGTCGATTTAAAGCTTCTTATATCCTGGCACAAGCATGGTTAAGACAAAGAACTCAATTCCAAATTGAAGTGTACAATGGATTTTGAGAATTAGACGGTTCAGACGGATCGGGCATCCAGTCCAAATTGCATGTCATGTTCATTGAATTCAGCATATTCCTCCAGATAAGTCCTTTTTATTCTTATTTTTCTTCTCTGATAGGTACACTTTAAGTTGTAATACCTATTAGTTTGCCTTCTTGTTTTCTTTCGTACTATTTTTTTTGAGTAACTTTAAATCTAATTGCGTCAAAGAAAAGAAAAGAAAAGGCTGCAAAATCGGTTACAGTTTCCCTGTTATATGAAGCAAAGATTGTTGGGCATGAACAGCATAGGCAAAGGCATAAAGCCACCTTTGATTTTCCCTGAGGAGCAAAAGGCGTGAAGGACGGAACAATGTGTCAAGATTCGACAAAAGTTACTCAGTTAAAAGTTGTTCTGGGAGCAAGGTTGTTTGCACCATAAACACAAATGGTGATAGGCGCAAAATAGTCAGGTTTTGATGTTGAGAAAGAAGATCTCCAGAAAGTAATGACAGAATCTCTCGGCAATTTGTACGACCATCGACGGAATCAGTGTTTCTAACAAGTGTAATGGACGCAAGGTCAAGTCGCCCAAGAAATCAAGGCCACAAACTGACCACCATTTTAAAACTAACAAATTTTTCTTTGTTCAGAACAGGAACAGAACAATTTTAGGAAACAGATCGTGAAAAGACGAACACCATCAAGTGAAGTTCTCAAATCCTTAGTTTTCTTCTAATATACATGTAATCAATTATTCTTAGTTTCATTATAGGGAATCAATACCCTATCTTCAACACAGGGTACCACGTCCCCTGGTCGCATTACTTTTTTGCCTACATAGGGTACGACATTCCCTAGTAGAATCTCAGTGAGGCATGAGCCTCACCTTATTGCCAACACAGTGTACTACATCCCCTAGTTGCATTTCTTATTGCTAACATAGGGTACTACATCCCCTAGTTGCATTTCTTTTCGCCAACATAGGGTACGACATTCCCTAATAGCATCTCAGAGTGCCACGAGCCTTACCTTATTGCTAACATAGGGTACTACATCCCCTAGTTGCATTTTGTTCTGCCTACATAGGGTACGACATTCCTTAGTAGAATCTCAGTGGGCCATGAGCCTCACCTTATTTCCAACACAGGGTACTACATCCCCTGGTTGCATTTCTTATTGCTAACATAGGGTACCACATCCCCTAGTTGCATTTTTTTGCCTACATAGGCTACGACATTCCCTAGTAGAATCTTAGAGCCAAGAGCTCTTGCCGGAGAACGTGGAATATTTGATCTCAATACCAGCCGCAACCAGCATTGACATAATGCATGCAGAGACATATGGTCACGATCCGTCTTCCCATCATCTGATCAAGAAACAACCCTGCAAGAATATTTTATAGTCTGTTGCATCGAGAGCATCAAGTTTCAATCTAAAGTCAATGGGAGAAGCAAGGTAAGAATCAAGACAAGACTCCAGATGGCATATAGATAGGAATTTTGTAACTCTTAGATTTCAAGAGTATGTAATCTTCTTTTTCATTTTTGATGTAATAGTAGGAACCGCGGATCGGAACCTCGGCGAAACTTCGCTCGGCTCTCCATCTAAGCATACTCTATCAGTCATTTTCCACTTGAACTACACGTGACCTGATTCCCTTATAACCCGGGATATGTAGGCTGCTTAAAATCAAGGCTCGGTCGCATCTTTTTCTTTTATCTTCTTTTCCTTTTCAAATAATAGTGAGGTCAAAAATCAGTCACCTTGTTCATTTTTCTTTGCCTGAAAACTCTTCATGTTTCCAAGCAAAGAGGGGCATTCTGTGAACAACTAATTTTTTATCATACCCAAATTATATATTATTTTAGTGTAAATATATTTTTTTAGGTCTAATCTTGATGTTTTAAACTTTTATCTTACTCTTAGTAGATTTTATTTTAAAAATATATATATAATAATACTCACATTCTTAGAGTACAAAATTTATTACTATTTATATATTTTAAAAAAATCACAAATATATATATATATATATATATATATATGGTTCTTTTTAATTATAATGTTAATAAGTAAGCTATAGAATCTTTCTTAGTATCATTTAAAGTATATGTAAATATTTAATTTTCTTATAATATAAGAAATTTTTGGTTAATCTTGTTATCTTTATAATTTAATTTATATTTTAAAAAAAATGAACTTTAATAGATAAAAAAAATTTTAAAAAAAAACAAACAAAAAATTGATTTTTTATATATATATATATATATAGTTTTTCTTACTAAACCCATTATCCCCACTTTCCTAGCCTAACTCCCCACTCTTCACATCATATACATCCATCTCTCACATCCCAACTTCTCACATCCCAACTATCCCCTCAATATAATTTCATATACACATATAAAGAAAATAAAAGAAGTCTGAAGGAAAAAAGAAAGCAAAAGAACGAAACAAAAAAAATTGAAAGCAAAAAAAGAAACGGAGCATGGAAAAGGTAACTGACGAAGGCAAGATAACTGGAGAGGAAAATAGTTCATCAAAATACCACCAAAAAAAAAGTAACTCATTTTCTTCCTGGTATAGAGAACGAAAACAGTCAATGAAATAGGTTTCTAGCCGCGGTTCTGTTTAGCAATCCGTGCTCAAGTTTCATACATTATATTTGCTGTAAAGTTTCAAGCTCGAAAGTTATCTCACTAGTCAAATACTCGAGATATTTCGGATTCTGCGTTAAAGGTTCATTACTTGCTTTGCCTTCTAAATTTTGAATATTGGATCCATATCTTAATCATTCCTATCTCATTTTGATGTGTCCGATTTTAATTATGTGATAAAGCATGAAATGAATTTGGCATTATAATTTTAGTTTATTTGTTTATATTGAAGGAATAGTTTTTGGTGATGAATTACCAAATGGGTTTAGAGTGCATAATATTAATGGAAGTAGTGATTGTTCATTTAGACGTTGCCATCTTTTGATTTATAAAACATTGAGTCTGCTTCATGACACATTATATTTTGTGTTTGATTTTTTTTTTTTTTTTGGTTATATTAAACCAATAGAAGTATCATTAACACTATTTGCTCTCACTTTGGTGTTTAGATTACTATATTGGAAAAACTCTTCTTCACCAACCTCGTAATAAGGTTGTGTGGTTAAAAAGAGGTGTGACATATAGGTGAGGTGACGAGTATCTATGCACCACCAAATTGTCTGTTAAACAATATCCCTTCCCTGTTTCCATTTATTTGCTTCCGGACTTAATTGTTTCATGATCATTGAGGTTTATATGTCTATTTGGATTCTTTAATTTATTGTTAAGTATTGCTTCAAGTATTTTGGAAGTGTTGGTTGTTCTCTTGATTTTTTTATGTTACATAAGGATTGAGCTGAATGTCAGTGTTACGATATGAATATAGTGTCCGGTTGGTTTCATTGTGAAATGATAAGTGGTAAAGTTTATGAGTTTAAAAGTTTCGGTTCTCAATTGTTGATACAAAAATATTGTGAAAGGCTTACCTGAATTGTGAAAGCTTTTCATAAATATACCGATATGATATGTCTGGTGGGAGCGGGTTGCACGCCAAAACAAGGAGTGATAAGGGTGGACAGGTGGGATCGGGTTGCACGCCGCAATAGGAGAAATAAGGGTGATATATATATAGGGAGGAGCAATAAAAGTGGACAGGTGGGAGCGGGTTGCACGCCAAAACAAGGAGTGATAAGGGTGGACAGGTGGGATCGGGTTGCACGCCGCAATAGGAGAAATAAGGGTGATATATATATAGGGAGGAGCAATAAAAGTGGACAGGTGGGAGCGGGTTGCACGCCAAAACAAGGAGTGATAAGGGTGGACAGGTGGGATCGGGTTGCACGCCGCAATAGGAGAAATAAGGGTGATATATATATAGGGAGGAGCAATAAAAGTGGACAGGTGGGAGCGGGTTGCGGCCGCAACAAGGAGCGATAAGGGAGAATAATAATATTTTACTGATTTTCAAAAATAAGGATTTGAAAAACTCCGGTTTTATTAAAAAGGTTTTCATACTCTGATTTTATTGTGATTTAACTTGAAACTTGGAAATTTTGAGGAGTTGATTACAGTTGATATCTGAAAAATTTTATCCGAGTTATTTTTTTATTTACTGTACAAGTTACTGGTTATTTAGTTTATTATTATTATTATTATTATTATTATTATTTATTTCTTGCTTTATTATATATTGTTCACAGGTTATATTTGTCAAACCCCCCTGTGCAGATCCAGGTACCAGCCAGAGTTAGGAGATCTTAGTAGCTGCGCATTTTCGTTCGAAGACACGAGGTAGATCTGTTGGCGTCCGCAGATTCCTGGATTCTTCTCTTTACTTTATAGACGTTGTTTTATTTCTTTCATAACAGAGATATATTCTTTCAGTCCATTATCTGTAGTATTCTTAGTAGTTCGTGAGTTGTGACACCAGACCCTGGGGTAGTTTTCTAGTTAAATACCTAGTTCGTGGTTCGGCTTATTATTGACCTTTATTAGTATTCATTTTTAAATTGTTTCACTGTGTTTAAGTAAATATTCAAATGAAAATGGTTAATTAAATTTTTAACGTTGGCTTGCCTAGCAAGTATTGTGTTAGGCGCCATCACGATCCCGTGGGTTGGGAATTTGGGTCGTGACAACCTCCAATTTTCCTAATCAAGCATCCATTTACTGGGGTTATTGGCAAAGATGTCGATTCTGACTTGTTGGAAGAATTCAACAAGTGGTTATACCTTGGTACCAACAGAGTTTCAAAAAGGTTAGTTTATAAAATTTGTTTCTATTTCCGAGTGCATTCGTCTTTTGGATTTTCACTTGAATCTACGTATTTATTGTAATTGCTATGTGTTTAAATAGGAGGAAGGCGCCTTATTCTGTAAAAGATAACCAACTTAAGCCATGGTATGATCTTTGAGTGGAGAAAGTTGATAAAAAGGAGTGGTTCTATACTTTTGCACATCCTGGGCAAGTCCTCAACGATTCGATAAGCACATACCCTATCAGAATTTAATGCCTAGCTGTATTATTTAGTCATCTCCAGATTTTGTAATTTTTTGTAGATATATTGTAGATAAATTGTAGGAAGCATTGAGAACTAATGAAATCTATTTTTCTGCAGCACATTGATGTTATTTTGTACTATTTGAGAAAAAGATGAAAGTATGGTCCTCAAAACAAGATACTGTTTACAACCACTGATTGTATGTTCAAGACTAGAATTGAAATAATTTATCAGAGGTACATCAATGCTCCTGCCGAAAAGAAGTTTTTTGTTGTCAAACCCCAGGACATCGTATCAGAATACATATTGGGATACAGGTTACTCGTAAATATTGCATGGGATCAAGTTAATTTTGTGATTATGCCCATCAACATTGTAGAAAAATTTCATTGGTTTTTGGTTGTGTTTGACATTACCGATAGGGTTCTATACGTTTATGATTCTATGGTCTCTTCACGAAATCACAACATTGTTCAATCTGTCGTCAATAAGTTTGTTGTTATAATCCCCCTTTACTTGTCATGCATCGACTTCTATGGCAAGCGTCAAGACATCAACTTCAAGAACACAAAGGTATACATTGAAAAAGGTGTTACTGACCCTCTTGACATTCAGTGGTTGGTCGGTGAGATACCATAGCAAAAAAAGGGATCACTATATGTAAAAGCTTTTTTTCCTACTATTTATTTAACAGATTTTTTTAACACTGTATGCTAAATATTTTCCTATTTTCTTTTTGCAGTGATTGTGGTGTATACGTTGCGATTTGCAGAATATGCCAGCATTGGAGAGCTAGGAGTTTCAAAAGAAGACCTTTCTGATATTAATCAACATCGTAGACGCTATGGAGCGCTACTGTGGGATTATGCTAGGAAGAAGCAAGATACGGGTGCAATTAGTGAGAGCGAGGTGACTGGCAGATTAGCAAGAAGAAAATGTGCACCAATTGTGAACGAGAGAACACAAGTCCGGAAGAAGAAGATCTAGTCGCCCGTTTCTATATAAAACTTGTAGTTAAATTGTTTAGTTGTAGTTGTTTTTTAAAGTAAGGTTGTAGACAAATTGTTACCTAAGAACAAATCAGTTGAAGTTTAATTGTAGCAGATTTGTGCTACAATTATTTTACCCTATGTTTTGTTATTTTTCCAGGATACTACTACTTACAATAGGAAACATCTGTTATTTTTTTTTTTGATTGGTTGAAAGTTATTAGTACTTGATCTCATTATTGTTATCATATAATTCTTTTACAACTTAACTACAATTGTGTATTATAGATACAAAAAATTCATAATCCAATCAAGTTATGAAAGTCTGAAATGAATACACTCAGTAATTAAACAAAACAAATATAAACCAACTGCATTAAGAGTTGAAAACATTTCATTATATGAAACAGTCTTTATTCAATTTATCAACACAATTACACCTCAACTATGATTCTCCTGAATACCTCAACACATTTTATCAAAAAATCTGGTGACTTTATCAAATTTTATTTCCTCTTGGGAGCATTCTTGCAAGATTTTGTTATGCCCTTCTATTCCGCAATTGCCACATGAAACCTTGTACTTCTTTGCATTTACTTCATCATATGGTTTGTGTCTTCCTGGCTGTCTCTTCCCGGTTGGTGGCATTACAACTTCTTCAGCTATATGTTGTGGCACATTCCGTTTGCTTTCATCAGGCAGCGAGTCTACTGTTATTTCATAAGTATTCAAGAGGCTCTCCCTCGTGTAATAAGGAGAAAAATAGTTCTCATGACACTCATTCATGTTCCTTAAAGCCGCCAAAGCATGTGCACAAGGAAGTTCATCAAGATGGAATTGTCCACAACTACATCTCTTATTTTGAAGACAAATAATATAGCGATTCACACCACCATCACTGTATGGATGTGATCTGTTGAAGCCCTCACCTACAATTTCATTACAAGCACACAACAAATTATCAGAAACATATACAAAATAACTACAATTATTCAATATTTTATCTACAATGTCTATATGTATTTAGTTTGATGGAATAATTGATTCGATGTTATTGGATATAGCTTACTCTCAGCTTCTGCGACAATGTCTTGTTTTCCTCCAACTCTTTGTTGTATTTTTTCCCAAGGTATGTGAATGTACCATAAGAGTCCTCATATACTCTAATAGTTCTACTATCGGCAGCTCTCTTGCATCTCTTGTTACCGCATTCATTGACTCTGCAATGTTTGATGTCATCATCCAAGTTCTGTTCACCGTATCATGTACTCGAGACCATCTGTGATAGCCAATATCGTATAGGTATGATTTAACACGCGTGTCGATCTTTTCAATCTTTGACATTCTTTCATTAAATTCATCAAGCGTGTATGCTCGTGCCGTGGCAAAGTACAATTCGCTTAATTTTAGATGACCTTTCTTGAACTTTGACCTTATATTGTCCAAATATGCCACATCCAAGCATAATGTGGCATGCCGTTATAAACAATAGATGTTGCCTTCAAGATACTCTTATTTCGATCCGAAACAACACACATATTTGGTTTTTCACCATATACATGTTTGAATTTCTCAAAAAACCACTTCCATGATGCGTCATTACCCACCCAGTGTTGTTCTGATTGAATTTCAAAGATCTCGCTCGCAAAAAGAGGAATCCGCCCATGGAGGATTTTTCTGAATCAACAACAGCGGCCAGTGGTAATATGCTACCTATCATATGTGGCAAAAAGAAATTCAATTTCCACAATAAAACTGTAGAGGAAAAAAATGCACACAAAAAAAAATTTACCATAATATATCTACAATAAATCTACAATACCTGATGCATCCATTGTGCTAGTTGTTAGCATTATTCCCATGTATGCCGACTTCAAGAAGGTCCCATCAACTTCTACAACTGGACTTCAATATTCCCAACCCTTTATTGATGTACTAAGCGCAACAAATGCGTACAAGAAATAGCCATCGTCAGTCTTCTTCAATTTAACAACCGACCCCGGATAAGTCTTCTCCAGAATATACAAATAACTAGGCAATCGACTATAGGAGTCAGCAGGATGACCTCTCAAAAATTCCAAAGCCTTTTCCTTTGCTCTTCAAGCTTGCATGTATGTTAAGTTGACGCCGTATTCAGAAAGCATATCAGTCTGTATGTCTTTTGGTGTGTAAATTGTCTTAGGATCTGCATATTTTGGTATAACCATGCTACCAACTACCATGGCAGTAGTTTTGCGTTGTATGTATGTATTGTCCATCAAAGAGCATGTGTGCAAGCTGTTGAATTTTCGAACCTTGAACAATGTTGAATCATTTATGCTTGTGGACTTGAAGTGCCATGTACAATTGTCCCCAACACATACCAGGTAGTAGCTACAGAATAAAAACAATTTAAACAATAGTATGAAAATGTAGATACAAAATAATAGGTTGTTTAAGCATAAAAATCTTATATTTAATAATTTATATACAAAAAAATTATAAATTATCTACAATTTGTATATAATGATATTACAAACTATAAAAAAATATATAAATAAATTACAAATTAAACAAAGATATGATTTTTGATCATTAAACTGTTGCTACCTTCTAGCACTAGACCTTTTCACCCTAAATTAGAACTTGTTCATGACAGAATAGTGTTTCATTGCACTGGCAATTGTTTGCTTGTCTTTGTATACTTGGCCTACTTCAATAACACTTGGCATATGTTCTGTTATGATGATACTTTCATATTCCACTATCGCCAGAGATGTTGGCATATCAATCAACTTCAGTGTCATGATCCAAATTTCCCTCTGTTGGGTATCGTGATGGCACCTAGTCTTAAGGACTAGGTAAACCTAATATTCAGGAATAACAATAATAATAAAAAGAATTTAATACTTTTCTGAAATAAATAATTCTTTACACATTTTATATTCCCAAAACCCGGAAGTACAAGTCATAAGCTTTTAAGAATTTACACTAAAACTCCTAAAAATACCACTGTTCAGAAATAAGTACAACGGTGCAAATAAAAATATAAGATGGTGACTCCGAAATCGCGAACGCTGAATCGGTTTTACCTTGAGTCTCTACAGCAGCAACCGCGCTACTAACAATCAATCGGACGGCTATGTGAAAACATGGAATCTACACAAAAATGTGCAGAAGAGTAGTATGAGCACACCACAACGGTGCCCAGTAAGTATCAAGACTAACCTCGGTGAAGTAGTGATGAGGACTAGTCAAGACACCCACTGGTCTAATAAAAACTGAACAAGTATCAATATAGGAATCAGGGAAATAATGATATACACATAAAGGCTACGCAATATAGCTAACAAGACAGTGAATTTGATAAAGAAGGAAAACAATAAGTATCAGCGGAAACCATGAAGTAACACAAAGACCGAATAGAACACAGACAAATTCGGCATGTAAATATACAACACGTACATGTAATGACTCAACAACTTCAACCACTTCTACATCAAATTCATAATCATCTCCACGAGGTTCCGAACCTCAGACAAATCACCATTTACGTGTCCTAATATTCAAACCCTAACACTTGGCATCTTGCGCCCTCATTCGAGTACCAACTGCACGGACGTCTCACATGCCAGTTGGGTCATTTCCCCCCATATGGTAAGCACAACAAGAGTATCTATATTTGACAACAACAAGGAGTCCTAAATCTATTAGTAGTACTTAATTACGTGCATGCTTGTGTAGGCGTCCTAACATGATTTCAACAACCAATAAACATAAGGGAAGGAAAAGGGGCAACAAGCACATTTTCATCTCACAAATTTCCACGCGAATAAACGCATGTAGTAAGAGTTCCAGTACACAATATCAACAACAAGGAATGCCCCCAGGCCAACACAAGTATCACAAACAATCCCTGACATAGCCCACCTTGTCATGCCACGTGTGCAATAGTAAAGTATATGCCCCCATTGTTTCGCCAGACGTGCATAAACATGTTCCCACCTTATCTCGCCACATGCGCAACCCTCAATCTCATATCCCGCCTTGTCACACCGCATGTGCAATATCAATAGTAAACACGGCACAACAGAAATCCCGTGCAAATCCCCATATCAACAACCGCACGGCAGAAACCTCGTACATCACCACAACAAGTACAACAACAACAATGGCAACAATTCAAGATACAATTAATGCATTAACTCAAGAACCTTCGACCACAAGATAGGCAAAACCAGTTCACGAGAAATAAACATAATAAGGAGAGCGAGGCATATTATGAATCACTCAACAAGGATGGAAAATAGACATGTAACAGTTGCACCTAATTACACGGGTGAACAACAAGAAATCAACCCCAAGTCCGATAACTCCATATAAGGGCAAGTCACGAAGGTATAGAATATCTAATCTTCTTTTAAGGTTGAGCAGTTACGAGAATATTCAACAATTTCCACTTAAGGACAAGCAGCAGAGAATAATCATAACTTCATTTAAGACCAAAACAATTATAGGTTGAGATGAAGATAATTGCAAATTTGAGATAAGCAGCTAAGAAGACATAGCATGACAGTAAAGGAAATAAAATCTTCAGATAAGTCAATTTAGGAGTAAATCCGAAAGTAAGAACTTTCACATTTAAGAAAATAAAGATGACACTAGAAATTAGGAAATTCAATCATGCTAAGGACAATTCATACTCGGCGAATATAAGGACCTAAAATTCTAAAAGGTCAAATTTCCACAAACAAGTCCGAGCATGCACTCGTCACCTCGCGTACACGGACTACAATCAATATAGAAGACTCAAATCCAAAGGGGTATTTCCCCCACACAAGGTTAGGCAAGATACTTACCTCAACCGCTCAAATCAAACTTGAAATCACGTTCTTGCCACGGGTATTCGGCTCCCAATGGCCCAAATCTAATCAAATAAATAGCATCTTGTAAATAATACTACAAGCAACTAGTTTAACTAATAAATTCAAAACTAAGATGCGAAATTAGGAAAATTGCCCAAAAAGTACCCCGGGCCCACGTCTCAGAATCGGGTAAAATTTATAAATTATGAACACCCGCTCTATTATGAGAACACTGGAACAAAAATCATCAAAAACTGACGTCAAAATATCACTCAAATCTCGGATTTTCAATTGGGAAAACTTTTCTCCTATTTCCAAACTTTTACTCTCAATTTCCTTGATAGAATGAGGAAAACCACAATAGATTAATGAAACAAAACCAAATTCGAGTAAGAAATCGTTACCCACAAGATTCCTCTGAAAATCCGCCAAAGAATCGCCTTCTCCCAAGTTCAAAATAAAAAATGGAGTGAAAATGAACAACCCTCAATTCTGTTCCCTTTTCTGCCCAGAAATCCTCGCACATGTGGTCCAAGCAATCACACCTGCGGAAATCAATAACTCCCACATCTTCGCACCTGCACTTAAGCTCACGCACCCGCGGGCTCACAGGTGCAACCAAAACCTCGCACCTGCGCCTCAGGCCTGGTTCCCCAAATTCTGCATCTGCGGGCTTCCCTTCCGCGCCTGCGATCTCGCACCTGCGGCTACCCATCCGCAGGTGCGAAAAAACACCAGAACTCCAAAAACCAGCAAGTCAGCAAACTCTAAATTCCCTAAAACAATTTGTTAACCACCCGAAACACACCCGAGGCCCCCGGAACCTCGACCAAACATACCAACCGATCCTATAACTCCATACGAACTTAGTCGAGCCTTCAAACCACTTCACAAAACATCAAAATTGCCAATTATGCATGGATTCAAGCCTATGAACTATAAAATTTCCAAAATCCACAACCGATGCCGAAACACATCAAAACTAGTCCGAATGACCTGAAATTTTGACACACAGGCCACAAATGACACTACGGACCTACATCCACTTTCAGAATCCCATCCCGAGCCCGATATCAAATTTTCACTTATCGGCCGAAATTGCCAAAATTCTAACTTCCGCCCAAATTGCCTCAAATTACTCTACGGACCTCCAAAACCAATTCCGGACGCACGCCTAAGTAAAAAATCATCATACGAAGCTATTGGCATCACCCAAAACTCATTCTAAGGCCGTTTACTCAAAAGTCAAACCTCCGGTCAACTTCCATCACTTAGGCTTCAAAAATAGAAATTTTTTTCCTTCCAATTCGACTTCGGATTATCCGGTAACTGAATCCAACCATGCACGCATGTTGATATACACAAAGTGAAGCCGTTCAAGACCTTATTCCACCGAACGAGCTTAATTTCTCAAAACGACCCGCCGGGTCGTTACATTCTCCCCCTCTTAAACAAACGTTTGTCCTCGAACTTGCCAAGATTCACCTCGAACTCATCCAATCTCTAATTGCGCACTTCCAACACACACCCGCGGATGATCCCACATCACCCCAATCTACAAAAGACTGACGACACCATCACAACTGCAATATAGCCTTGTTATCACCACTGATAAGCTTCATACCTCAATTTCTCACCTTCTACTCATTTCCAAAAGACCCGATTCTAAATCCACATCCGACATTAGCCTCAACCAGCTGCATTTACTCATGACTATACCCATAAGTCATGACGACACAATATAGCACATCACACATAGGCTCATAATAACACTTGGATCGCAATGGCTGCCCGAAATCAACTCAGCATTGGCAATTAGCCTCATATCTAGAACTATATTCCCAACCTCCATCACACTGATAATAATGCAAGAAACACGAAGACTTCATAACCTTGACACCCAAATCACCAAGTCACAACTAACACCATCGGGCACACACCCCGCAAGATAAAACTCAAGGAGCACAAAACGAAAATGACTGAATATGAAAGGAGGAACACGTAAGGAAACTATCAAACAAGCCCGATAGGCACATCTCTCTATCAATGCTAACTTACACAACAACATAACAAGGACGGAACTAAATCACATGAACAAATCACAAGGACCCCATCCTGGCATAACTTATATCATGGTACACAACCCGGTTCAACACTTCAAAACACATGAAATCACGAGGGTTTCGTTCTCTACTTTAATCGCAAATAGGATATATATATATATATAACCCACCAACTGGAACTTTTTCTTTCTAGATCACTTCCTTCAACAAAATTACAACACGTGTTGGACCCCACACCAGCGGAGCATAAGAATCACAGCTCGAAAAAAAGATACTCAGGAGAATCACATAAAGCTTACCACGAGGGACGACATGGACTAACTTCCAGTTTCATCACTAGCAAGGATGAATAAAATAATGATAGACACGGCTACTACTCATAGAATCTCCCAACAGGAGCAAGCACAAAGATAGAGTGCAATACATGAAACTCACTCATAAATGAGACAACAAATAATGCGAATTGGTTCTGACCAACAGGACTATAGTGAAATACAGTTGTACCCCACTTTAGCACATCACGCCATACATGGGTGATGATATCTGACACGACGGTCTCTAGCCTACTATATGCAAAACATCAATGGATCGGGTCTCCCCCTCTTAGGCGCCTTCTATCCACCTGAACACCCTGCTATAACTCTCCCACCTGAATCCTGGAACAATCTCTTACCCTGTGGCTAACATCTCCACACTGAAAACAATCTCTCTGCTGATGTGGCTGTGGAATACATACGATACGGATTCTCTAAGACCCGTGAGTATCTAAAACGCTCCCATGCGAAGCTGGTAATGCAACTGAACTGGTTGACCCAAGATTCTCTACCGTGCCTGAGTCCCTCAATGAATCTATGGACTCGCCCTCTAACTGAAGCAACCAAGTGAGGTGTATATCTGGCCAACTCACTGATTCTGATGGCGTACTCCAATGGTGACATAGCGCCCTGACGCAACTGCTCAAACTCCGTGCGCTGTACATCCCGATGGAACTGAGGTGCAACCTTCCTCAAAATATCTCCGAAAATTGAATCCATGCTAGTAAAACTAACTCGGCTAGGCTACCCTAACTCATATGCCGCCGCCACTGATCAATCCACTACTCTGGACCTGAGACGTGACAAAAGCAATCTCACTCGTTTCCACAATACCCGAAGTACGAAGAATATGGTGACACTCCTCCAGAAAACCCTAGGCATTACTCGCCGCCAATCCACTAAAAGATAGAAGGGTGATACTTCCAGTACCTCTAAATCCCAAGGTGCTCTACCTCTGATGTTGCTGTCCTAACAACGGGCTGAACTGAAACCACATGTCGTGCTGCCATGACAACTGAAACCTGACCATATCCCGCCTTGTCACACCGCATGTGCAATATCAATAGTAAACACAGCACAACAGAAATCCCGTGCAAATCCCCATATCAACAACCGCACGGCAGAAACCTCGTGCATCACCACAACAAGTACAATGGCAACAATTCAAGATACAATTAATGCATTAACTCAAGAACCTTCGACCACAAGATAGGCAAAACCAGTTCACGAGAAATAAACATAATAAGGAGAGCTAGGAATATTATGAATCACTCAACAAGGATGGAAAATAGACATGTAACAGTTGCACCTAATTACACGGGTGAACAACAAGAAATCAACCCCAAGTCCGATAACTCCATATAAGGGCAAGTCACGAAGGTATAGAATATCTAAACTTCTTTTAAGGTTGAGCAGTTATGAGAATATTCAACAATTTCCACTTAAGGACAAGCACCAGAGAATAATCATAACTTCATTTAAGACCAAAACAATTATAGGTTGAGATGAAGATAATTGCAAATATGAGATAAGCAGCTAAGAAGACATAGCATGACGGTAAAAGAAATAAAATCTTCAGATAATTCAATTAAGAGTAAATCCGAAAGTAAGAACTTCCACATTGAATAAAATAAAGATGACACTAGAAATTAGGAAATTCAGTCATGCTAAGGACAATTCATACTCGGCGAATATAAGGACCTAAGATTCCTAAAGGGTCAACTTTCCACAAACAAGTCCGAGCATGCACTCGTCACCTCGCGTACATGGACTACAATCAACATAGAAGACTCAAATCCTAAAGGGTAATTCCCCCACACAAGGTTAGGCAAGATACTTACCTCAACCGCTCAAATCAAACTTGAAATCACGTTCTTGCCACGGGTATCCGGCTCCCAATCGCCCAAATCTAATCAAATCAATAGCATCGTGTAAATAATACTACAAGCAACTAGTTTAACTAATAAATTCGAAGCTAAGACGCGAAATTAGGAAAATTGCTTAAAAAGTACCCCCGGGCCCACGTTTCGGAATCGGGTAAAATTTATAAATTATGAACATACGCTCTATTATGAGAACACTCGAACAAAAATCATCAAAAACCAACGTCAAAATCTCACTCAAATCTCGGATTTTCAATTGGGAAACCTTTTCTCCTATTTCCAAACTTTTACTCTCAATTTCCTTGATAGAATGAGGAAAACCACAATAAATTAATGAAACAAAACCAAATTCGAGTAAGAAATCGTTACCCACAAGATTCCTCTGAAAATCCGCCAAAGAATCGCCTTCTCCCGAGCTCAATAAAAAATGGAGTGAAAATGAACAACCCTCGATTCTGTCCCTTTTTCTGCCCAGCAATCTTCGCAACTGCGAACATTTCTCGCACCTGCAGTCCAACCAGTCGCACCTGCGGAAATCAATAACTCCCATATCTTCGCACCTGCGCTTAAGGTCACGCACCTGCAGGCTCGCAGGTGTGACCAAAACTTCGCACCTGCGCCTCAGGCTTGGCTCCCCAAATTCCGCATCTGCGGGCTTCCCTTCCGCGCCTGCGATCTCGCACCTGCGGCTACCCATCCGCAGGTGCGGAAAAATACCAGAACTCCAAAAACCAACAAGTCAGCAAACTCTAAATTCCCAAAAACAATCTGTTAACCACCCGAAACACAGCCGAGGCCACCGTAACCTCGACCAAACATACCAACCAATCCTATAACTCCATACGAACTTAGTCGAGCCTTCAAACCACTTCACAAAACATCAAAATCACCAATTATGCATGGATTCAAGCCTATGAACTAAAAAATTTCCAAAATCCACAACCGATGCCGAAACACATCAAAACTAGTCTGAATGACCTAACAATTGAACTACACTTGTTATGTAGTTTTTTTGTAGCAATATTGTAGAAGAAGTGTAGAACGCATGACATATAAGCAAACATCACCACTGATATAACAGATCAAACCTGTAATTGTGTTTGAATTAGAGATACTGCATTCCAAATCGAAATCACGCACTATTATACATAGCGGATAAATTCTTAATCTTTTATTTTCCTTTTTCATCTCCATGTATACTCGAACTCCCATATCGTTTTGAATTTCTATTGGAGGATAATGTTCATTGACAATGTATTTGATTTCGATGATTTTTTCTGCTGTATCGACCATTAGATGCTTTGCGATTGTAGAATTCAATTGACTATAACTTGAATCTTCGCTGACTACAATTCTGTCAACATTAAATATTTGTATCTCCCAAAGCTATCCAGTTATCATTTAGCTGAAGCATAATAGCTATTTTCAACATTATTGAGCGTAATTCAGTACAATTGTAGATAATTGATTCTCTTATGGTTGTGAAACCAGAATAGACAGAGAAAAGCAGAGTATCGGAAAAGCAGAGAAAAAAGGCTTAATTGCAGGCTTAATTCATTGCGTTTATTGCGTTGCAAAAATCTCGGTAGGATCCTACGCTATCCCAAAATCCCGCTTCTAAAAAAGGAATGCTACTGCAGAAAGGATTATAGTTTAAATAATTGTATAGAATTTGTAGACAAAACGTGTTCAGGCCGGGTAATCAAGTAAACATGGACAATTTTGATAAGAATATTTTATATAGTGTATAAGAATGAAAAACCCCATTTTTAAAAGAAAATTATTACATAGGAGTACGGGAAGGAAAAATGGGGAGAAAATTACAAAGTGAGGAAATCTAACCTTCACCAAAGTGAAAATTCGTGTCATCAGCCAATTAAACTACTAAGATTTTCCATGTATGATGCACTCAAAACGTTTGAAATAGCTCTTTTATTTTAATCTTTTTTATTTATTTATCTATCTATTTGCAATTCAACGCCCCGGAGAACTTATGAGAATGGGATGCCTCTTCACCACTTACTCAAGGAGAATATATGTAGAACTGATATCTAGACAAGAAAGCAGGTTTACCTCAATTTATAGCGAGCGTCTACACATCACAATCGATTGTGTACCTTCTGTGCATTATACACCTAACAAAGAAGACTTCAACTTTTAGAGTAATAAAATGTGTGATACCCTACAGCGTATATTAAGTATTAGAGCGATCGAGTAGCAAATTCATCCCACGCCTTCGATTAGGGGTGACAAACGGGGCGGGTCGGATAGGATATGAGTGGGTCGAAAACTGATAATTCAAAAACTAATAAATTATCCAACCCGACCCGTATTTTAGACGGATAAAAGCGAGTTATCCGGCGGATGATATGAATATCTTCTTGAATGTGAGCGCTTATTGGAGAATTCCTAGTCTTCCAAACTTGAGGAGCCCCCAATTTGAGACTTTACAAATGTAAAAGTTAAACACATTAGTTATCCATTGGTTATCCGTTTGGTTAACCATATTCTAAGTGAATAATATGATTCTTATCCATATTCGACCCGTTTTTAAAACTTGCATTTTCCAACCCATTTTTAATGAATAATATGGGTGAATAACTGTTTTTTTAAATTATTTACCACCTTTATCTTTGATATAGAAATCTAATCTCTTCCGGACTTCTCCTCTTCTCTTTTTCCCTTTCTGTATTCAATAACCCACTTAATTATCTCAAGAAAAAAAAAATAGAAAAATAGAAAGAAAACAAAAGGCATAGCATTAGAGCGACTCGTCCGACTAGGTGTGCATGCACTCCAAATCGTTATTTAAAGTGTTACATATACTGCAACTACATGTACTTCGTTTTGAACAACATTCGATGTTGGTGTTACCAATGATCTTTCATTTGCTTTCTCAATCAAAACTTGAAACTATCGTACTGAACGATTTGATCATTCAATTGTTTGTCATTTCTTAAGGAAAAATCTGAAATTTAGGATTTAATCATGGAGTTATCATTCCGTCATTCAATATGCTTATGTTAAGTGATTTCATACCCTAGATTTCTTTTTCTGAAACCACAACTCACATCTTAAGTAGCAGATGAAAAAAAAATCCTAACGGTCTATTTCTATAACTTTTCATGACATGATGACATTATAGTAACGAGAGCTTTTACTTCTCAGATCGGCAAGTACTTCACCCAAATAGTGAATGAGAAGCATAAAACGCATGAGTTAAAAGTCTATCATGAAAAAGGAAAAAGAAAATTATTGTTCTCATTGCGTTAAATAACCTGGCCCATGAATTGAGAAAAACGGATCATTATATTGTTGATCAAACTCAAGTTCCAGCCACAGATTAAAAGAAAGAACTTATATATAGATCGATAAAACGATCAAAGCAGAATAAAAGAATAAACTAACTTGATACAATTGTTGTCTGATCAATTTCTTGAACCAACTTTACGCCGTCCAAATTTATGCCTTCTGGATATTGGCATTTAATTCATGTAGTATACTATAACAATCATCGCTAAACTAATTTCCAAATCAACAAAATTTGCAATTCAAATTGACCTTCAAATATTTTGATTTTATTTGCCAGAACGTTTATTCAAACTGCAAGCTTAAGAATATACTAGAACACACGAGAATCTCCCCCATTGACTCCCCCCAAGCCCACACCACCTCCTCCCCCCAAACCCCCGATCTACCCAAAGAAACAAAAGCACAGATGAATTTTCAGTTAGTTAAAGCCTAAAGGATAATAACCCTATATACTACACCAAAAATATCTACAATAAAAGTACTTGTCAACATTTATTGATATTGTTAGAGTATACACAAAATATTTTACATTTTTTTTTAAGGGGAGGGGGCAAATATACGTATTTAGTTCCTGGATTTAAACTTACGATGCTTATTCTTAAGGATCAAAGGTTTTGTAACCTGATAAAGAGCGGAGATGGATCGAAACTTCCTTTTCTTAGGGGGGAAACCTTTGTCAGCTTCGTCGAAAGTCTCTTCCATATTGACGGCTGTTGATGATACCTCCGCCGTGTCACCAACGCTTTCTTCTTCGCCGTGCTCCTTTTCTGCGATCACTACTCTCCAACTGTCGCCGGCGGTATGATCAATGTCACGGCCGCTGCTATCGGAATCGCCGCTGAGCTGAATAAGCTGCAAGGCCGCGTTCATCTCCGGCTCCGTCAGCTTCTCCGGTTCGGTTTGGATTCCTCTATTTTTCACCGTTGATATTGCTGATTTCTTCATTTATTTATGGAGATAGAGATATTGTTACAGTCGGTGTTTGGTTTGCGGGAAAGGGGAAAAGAATTTTGTTTTGGGGGTATTTGTATTCCTCAGGTGGGTAATTAATCTTTAGATGGAATGACGAAAATATCTTTGAATCTCTCTTTTTAATTTTAATAAAATTCTTGTTTAACTGATTAAGTAATTGCTAGTTTCAGAGATTTTTTGGGGGACAAGGTTGTAATTTACTCAATTCTTTTGGTCATCCCGTCATACCTTTTGCTCTACGGCAACCCAATTTTAAGTTTATACTACTTGAACTAAATGTCACAACTCTATGTTCAGGCAACTCACGAGTCCAGATCAGATCACCTAGGATGACTATAGTCTTTTATTAAATTTATTTATTTTATTGACCATTAAGTCAAATCAAATAACTTTATCCGTCGAGAAGGAATCACATATTTCATATCTTTTTATATCTCGTCTTTTATTAGATTCATTTATTTCATTGACCATTAAGTCATATCGTTAAACAAAGATATTAGGTTTTTACTTGAATAACTTAACGGTGTACTATATGCTTTTTTTCCTTTTCGCTATGGCAGTGGGCTGATCCATTAATAGCGAGAGGGGAAATAGTAGAATTTTATGTGGAAATAAAACTTCAAATGTAAATGGTTTATGATGATAATTTAAACATTAACTGTTCCCAACACAAGCGTATATATATATTTTTTTGTAATAATTGTGAATATATTACCATAAACCGACAAAATTATAGGGGGTGTATTAACATATTTCAACCCTCTGACGGAAAACATACTAGTTAGAAAAAAAAATTTGAATCAAAACACTACTTCTATATATGGGCTCTCTTTGAACACAGATTATTTCCTGTTTAATCTGTGTTACTACTATCTGTCTATGTACAATTGCATCCTTGAATTGTTTCAGATTCCTTGCTCTCCAAGTGTGGTAAATCATAGCTCCCCAAATAGCAGTTACAACTTCCTTCTTGAATTGACTTCAGTGTCTTCTGCATATTAATTCTAGACCAGTTTTTCCAACTCCTCCCTTAAATCAGTTATCCATTTGCATTCTGAGAATAGATGGAGTTGAGTTTCTTCCTTTGCCTCATCAGTCATCACATAGACAATCGGTAGTTTATTAATTGGTATCTGCAATCGGTAGTTTATCCTGATTGGCCAGCCATATTATCATCCTGTGCCTTGGTAGCATTATGGAGTTCCAAATTAATTAAACATGCTACCCCAAGCTTCTGTAGTCCTCCCAGCATTGCATTGTAGCTACTAGCCCAAAATTGATGGCATTTCATCTTGCTCCACTTGTTACATGAGAGTGGAAAACCCTAAGTATCTCATTGGTAATGTTCCTGATGAAAAACCTGTTATCTTCAACAGTTGTACCTTTGTGTCCTCCTTCTGGGGAAATGATCAAAACCGTCCCTAATGTATGGACATTGGATCCATTTGGTCCCTGATGTATAACACCTAATGGAAAAGGTCCTTAATGTATACCAAAAGCTAATCAGTTTGGTCTTTAGCCTTAAAAAGTGACGGTACCCACTACAAAATCCGTTAAAATGAACAGAACCACGTGAGAAACAAAAGTACAAACAAAAACCTTGCCTTCTTCCATCATCCCCAAATGTGAACCCATCTCTTTTCCAACAAAAATCCTTTTTTTTTATCTCTCTTACCAATTAAAAGTCTTATTTGATTGTGCTTTTTGTCATGAATATGCTACTGTATTTTGGAGGTCAAAATGTCATGAATTATGTACTAACTTTGTAAAGTTTACTAGCTATTAGAGATATCCCATTACAGATTTTCGTCTCTTAATTAGATGAACCAGGTGCATACAATAGTAGCATATAACTTAGTCATAAATTTATAAGATGTAAATTTTTGTCTGAGGAGCTAAAAATCAAGAATAACTTTACATAACTATGGGACAAAGAAAAAAAAGTCTCTCTCTTGTTTAAGAAACACCAGAAAAAATAGCTGCACAATAATAATTGACATGGCTTAAACTATTAACTAAAACTACTCTTCTAAGACAGTAGATTCATTCAACAAAAAAAAGCAGCATCTTCAGGTTTCATCATAGCAAAAAGCAGCAGCACCTTGTCCCATTTAACAAAAAATAACAGCAGATCATGTTAAATATTCCAAGAATCTTGAGTTGATCCAAGATTTGCTCTTCTAACCTGCAAGAAAGATAGAAAATAATATTGTATTATAAATCCTATAATGGAGAGTCAATTCATATATTACGCCAAAGATTTTACCGGCAACTTCTCGAGAACTGTTGATGTAGGAGGCATCCAAAAAGCTAAGTCATGTACACCTACTTCTGACTCCACATAGTTTAATTTGCATGTTCTTTTATTATGGCCAGGTTTTTGACATTTGACAGATGTTTGCTTTTTCTTCATTCTTGTTCTACTTGATCCTGCTTCATCAGACTCTCTTCTCCTCAATTTTTTATTTCTTCCTCTCTTGTTTTGTCTTAAGAGTCTCGGAGGTAAAGGACGGACTTTATTCGACTTAGCCCACAATTGCGACCCAGATCGGAAAGATAGCTTTCTCATATATTTTTCTGTACCTGTCAACTTTATAGCAATCATCAACGTAGTCAATAACATCATCATGTTTAGCCCAGATAGTCGATATTGCATGTTCGCAAGGAATTCATGTTATTCTCAATTACTGTAACGATCCGACCGGTCGTTTTGAAAATTTAAGCTCCGTCCGACGGTATAAGGTCTTGAACAGCTTCACATTGTGTATATTAACCTGCGTGCGTGGTTGGATTCAGTTACCGGATGATCCGGAGTCAAATTGGAAGGAAAATTTCAGTTTTGGAAGCTTAAGCGATGGAAGTTGACCGAAGGTTTGACTTTTGTGTAAACAACCTCGGAATGAATTTTGGGTGATGTCAACAGCTTTGTATGGTGATTTTGGACTTAGGCGCGCGTCCGGAATTGGTTTTGGAGGTCTGTAGAGTAATTTGAGGTAATTCGGCGAAAGTTGGAAAAATGGAGCAGTTTGACCACATTTGACTTTTTGGGTTATCGGGGTCGGAATGCGATTCCAAGAGTTGGAGTAGCTCCGGGATGTCAATTGGGACTTGTCTGCAAAATTTGACGTCATTCCGGGTTGAATTGATAGGTTTCGACACGAGTTTTAATATTTGAAGATTTGAAAATTCATAAGTTCGATTCATGGTATGATTCGTCGTTTCGTCGTTGTTTTATGTGATTAGAGACCTCGAACGATTCCGTGTTAGGTTATATGACTTTTTTGTGTGATTAGACGGGGTCCCGGGGGCCTCGGGTGTGTTTCGGATGGGCTTCGGGTCAATTTTCTTCTATTCTCCACTATTGATTCTGTCTTCTGGTTTTCTTCTATGCGATCGCATAGTCATAGACGCGATCGCATAGTGTTTCCCTGACCCGCCTAGTCCTTCCTTCACTGTGTTCTCATAGATACGTTCGCGATCACGGAAGTCTACTTTCTCCTTCTTTGCGTTCGCATCTACACCATCGCGTTCGCACGGTAAAAAATAGGGATGAGGGCAGATGGATTTTCCTTTGTTTGTGTTCGCGTAGGAGCCTCTGTGTTCGTGTAGCTTTCCTGCTCTTCTTCTCCGCGTCCGCATTCCCACTGTCGCATTCGTGATGCACAACTGGACTGTAGCCAATTTCTCCCTTACATGCGATCGCATCTGTTCTTCTGCGATCGCATATCACCATTTTTGGCCAATAAATATTTTCCTCTACGCGATCGTATCTACACTCACGCGATCCTGATGCTTAAAAGTTTGGGCAGACAGATTATACTCCAAATTCGAGGGTTGAGCCATTTTTATCACATTTTGACTTCTAGAGCTCGGTTCTTGGCAATTTTTGATCGGTTTTTCACGAAACTCGATTGTGTAAGTGTTCTTCAACTAGAATTAAATATATTCCATGAATTAGTCGTTGTTTTTATCATTTAATTTGTGTTTTGAGTTGAGGAAAATGTTGGTTTTGAAAGAAAATTTCTAAAATGAAAAATCGTGATTTGAGGGACCAAATGGTATCGGATTTTGATAAATTTTGTATGGTTGAACTCGTATCGGAATGCGTATTCGAATTTTGTAAAATTTGACGGGTTACGAGGTGCGAGCCCGGGGGTCGACTTTTGGGTCAATTTTTATATTGTTGTAAAGATTGAAACTTTATTATCCGGAATAGTTCCTTACAAGTTTTATGTGTATTTTGAAGTTGTTTTAGTTGATTTTGAGCCGTCCAGAGGTCTTTTCGCCCGAGAAGTTCATTTTAGAGTATCGGGATGTCGTCTTTGAGGTACATATCTTGCCTAACCTTGTGTGGGGGAACTACCCCTTAGGATTTGAGTCTTCTATGTTAATTGTAGCCCGTGTACGCCAGGTGACGAGTGCGTACTTGGAATTATTTGTAGAAGGTTGGAATTTTGGAGATAAACAAGGTTTTTGTTGGAAAAAAGATGGGTTCACATTTGGGGATGATGGAAGAAGACAGAAGTTTTTGTTTGTATTTTTGTTTCTCACGTGCGTTCCGTTCATTTTGACAGATTTTTAGAGTGTGCAGTCACTTTTTTGGTCTAAAGACTATAACTAATTAGCTTTTAATATACATTAAGGAACTTTTCCATTAGGTGTTGTACATCAGGGACCAAATGGATCCAACGTCCATACATTAGGGACGATTTTGATCATCTCCTCCTTCTCCTGCCAAAAACATGTTTAATTTATCTTGATTAGCTACCTGTCCAGTGACCTCACTAAAATGATCTAGTGCTTTTTTCACCCTAGTAACAAAACTTGTGTCCCTTTTAAGAATATCATCGGCAAAGATTAGGTGTGTCAGTTTTGTAGCTTTACACATAAGATAAAATTTGAAATCTGGTAGCTCACTCATCTTTTTCAGTTTTCTAGATAAGTATCACTTAACACAAATAATAAAGGGGACATTGGATCCTCCCTGTCTTAGTCCTCTTTTCCCTGCAAAGTACCCATGCCCTTCTCCAGGTAGGTTGGCCAGGTAGGCAGTGGAAATGAGTGAATTTGACATAGAGTATAAATCTAGAACTGCAATTAAGTCACAAGTTTTGGCTGGCTTTGTGGCTGATTTCAGTCCGGGAATACTACCTTCGGCTACCAAAGAAGCAGTGATGGTGTCGAAATAGACATCAGGAGTTTCTACCTTGTACACGGATGAAGCTTCCAATGAGAAAGGGTTCGAGCTCGGCATAGTGCTAATCACGCCCTCAGGTGAAACCATAAGGCAGTCCATAAGAATTTTTCCTCTGACTAACAATGAAGCCGAGTATGAAGCTTTGATTGAAGGACTCGAGCCGGCTCGGGGACTAGACTCCAAGGTCGTTAAGATCAAATGTGATTCCCAATTGGTAGTAAATCAAGTCTAGGGGATCTTCGAAGCCAGAAAGGAATGCATGCAACAATATGTAGTGAAAATCCAGGCTCTACTCGCACGGTTCAGGGAATGGTATATTACACACATCCCGGGGAAAGAAAATACGGAAGCAGATGCATTAGCGAATCTGGGGTCGTCCACATAAATGAAGGGAGTGGACTCCGGTACGGTCGTGCAGCTTATGCATTCAGCATTGTACATAGACGACTACTACAAAGTAAATGCAAAAAATTTGGTTTGGGATTGGAGAAATGAGATCATTGACAATATCGAGCACAGGAAGTACCTGAAGGTCCCAAGGTATCTTGGGCGTTGTGCACTTAAGCAACTCGATACAGCTTCAAGGGAGGTTAATTGTATAGAAGATCTTTCCAAGGCTCGTTGGCCCGATGTTTGGGAGCCTCCAAAGCTAACTATGTCATGAGGGAAGTCCATGAAGAGATCTTCGGAAATCACTCGGGCACAGATTCATTGGTAGTAAAGCTAATTAGGGCGGGATACTACTGGCCCCGAATGGAACAAGATGCTAAGTCTTATGTTTAGAAATGCGACAAGTGTCAATGCCACACACTCTTGGTACATTAACTGGCAGAGCTACTGCACTCGATTTTGTCGCCCTGGCCATTCATGAAATGAAGGATGGAAGTAAGATTTCTTTTGATTTTTACTGATTACTTTTCTAAGTGGGTTAAAGCGGGTCCTTACTAGAAAATCGACAAGCGCGAAGTGGTAGATTTCCTATGGGAGAATATAATTTGCAGATTCAGGATACCAAAAGAGATAGCCTACGACAACGGGCCGTAATTTATAGACGCTAAGGTCAAAAGTTCCTTGAACACCTGAAAATTAAAAGAGTCACGTCATCACCTGAGTGCAAACGGTCAAGCAGAACCAATAAACAAGATGATTATCCAAAATCTCAAAAAGAGATTGGAAGCAGTTAAAGGCAAATGGCCCGAAGAGCTACCGGGGGTATTATGGGCGTATCGAACAACAACCAAATCAAGCACGGGGGATACTCCTTTCTCTATCTTATACAGAGCAGAAACCTTGATCCTGGTGGAAGTGGGAGAACCTACCCTGAGATACTTTCAGGCAGATGAAAGAACAGATAATGAAGCATTGGAGCTGCTCGACGAACGTAGGGACTTGGCACATATAAAGATGGCAGCTAAAAAACCGAGAATGGAAAGATATTACAATTGAAGATCCAACCTCCGTTATTTTAAAGTAGGAGACTTGGTTTTAAGGAAAGTAACTTAAAACACACGGGAGCTCAACGCAGGAAAGCAAGGTCCGACATGGAAGGGCCCTTACCGGGTTTCAACTGTCACTGGGAAAGGGTGAATGTGGCACACCTCAAAAGATACTATTGTTGATGAGCACCGCTTATACTGAAAGTATGTGCTGCACTCTTTTTCCCTTCGTCCAGTGTTTGTCCCAATTGGGTTTTCCTGACATGGTTTTTAGCGAGGCAACAACGAAAATCATACTACGAAAGAAACATCGTCAGCAAAAGTAAGACCTCTAAATGATAAGGTATGCAAACAATGAGCCACTACGAGACGGTTAGATAGTCTTTTGCTCGATAGCAAAGTTCTTACTGGGAACCAAAGCTTTCTATTTGGCAAAAGGTTACCCGATCGTTCACGAGTTCAAGTCACTAGGGGGTGGTTAGGTAATCTTTTTCTTTGTAGCAAAGTTCCTAACTGAAAGTGAAGCTCTCTATCAAACCAAAGATTATCCAACCATTCACTGGTGGAATCTTCAAAGGAGCAAGACTTCCAGTGTTCAAACTCACATTCTTCGCATTTGAAATTTGGTGGCAATGATACGAGAATACGATGACATGACTGCCACATCAACCAGTACTACAAAATTTGGGAAAAAAGTTTTATCATCGGGGCTTGGGACTGCGCGGCTAGCCCCGTAGAAACAAGTTGTACAAGTTAGCCACAAGGAATGATAATTTCGTTTTAGTACAATGAATGCTTATATACTTTTGAAAATGGAAGGAATAAAGTAAAGTCTTTTTATTTTTATCTTACTTCTTGTCCGAATGATGAATTAATTTTATCGTTTGAAAGTTAAACAAGTACTTCAAATTCTAGTGTCGGAATGAACATGAGACGTCCTATTCAAGAGCATCGTAAACATAAGAGAGCCCTCTTTTATTAGAACCTCATAGTAAAGGGTTGATTTTGGAAGACTTTATCCCCGGAATCCAAACGCTATCGGGGGAAAATTCACCGAAGCCTTGCATAATTCGATGCAAAGAGAAAAACTTGCGCAATGCTTAAATGAAAAAGCACTTATATATAAAACAAATGTGCCAAGCACCACATGTACAAATATATGGAAAAGAAAAGCAAAATGGAAAGAAAACAAAAATCTAAGCTACTGTGTCCCCGTAGTCCGGGGGAAGTGAAGCATCTGCACCTCCAAGAGAAGTAGGCGGATCTTTCGCCGACTCAAGATCTTGGCCTTCACCATCATACCCTACAAGTTCTTCTTCATTTCCGGATAACTCTAAACTGGAAACAAAAGAGTCAATCATATCAGGTTGGACCGGGAGACCACAATGGGCAGTTGACTCCAGCTCACAGGCCTTGGGATTTCGACATCAAATCAATTATGCCCTCTTTGGCCTCTTTGAAGGTTTTTCTCTTCATGTAATACATAGAAAATATGTTTTCAACAATGAGGGAAGCCGCTCGGCGCTGAAGTTCTTCCTTAAGACAGTCAACTTCGGTCGAAAGGTTATTCCTCAGATCTAGCGTCTTAGAGGTTGACATCAAGGTCACGAATAGTGGAGTTAAAAAATTTATTATTCTCTATGACCCTCTTATGTGTCTCTTCCACCGGGCATGCTTTTCCGCAGCAGCAAGAACTTCTTCAGCTTGGAAGTTCAAGGCTGCCTCCAAATTATTCAGTAGTTTAGTAAAGGCAGCCTCGTGATTGGAAACAACAAGAATGGCATTTTGGACCTCAACCCACTTTGCCTTAGCTTCTTTAAACTGTACCCTTAACAAGACGGCCTTTTGGCTAAGGGTCACTACTTCTTGCTCGCTTTGCTACAACCTAGCCTCCAACTCGACGACCTCAGCAAATTTTTGCTTCCAGTTTTGGGAGGCGGGTAGCAATTTGTTCCCGCTCAGCCAATAATTGATCCCGCTCGGAGGTTAGTTTATCTTTGTCAAGTATCAACCTCTGAAAGCCCTCGGAAGCAAGGAAGTTAGCTTGAAAAAAAGAAGTACAAATTAAAAATCCTTCCATAAAAAATATAGAAGGAACAATATAGGGAACAAAGATCCTACCACCGCTGCGTTGTGCATGGCATTGTTCACTATACACACTCTTTCTCGTGACTGTATTTTATTCCTATCCTTCTCTAAAGTCAGAGGCTTCAGATAATTAGCAAGTTCCACTAGCCGGGATAACAGATGGCATCCGGTAGAAACTGATAGGGAAACACTTTCTTCCTTTGAGGATCTTCGGAGGTGTCAAATAGCTATATCCCAAATTCCCATGAACTGGGGACTGGGGAAGAGGTACATCCTCCTCTCGGATGACTGCCACCGATGGAGATAAAGTAGTAGTTGCTAGTGGCGAAGGCAAAGTTGGTAAAGAAGGAGAAAAAATTGGTGCCATTGTAGGGTGAAAAGCAGTGGCGGCAAAAGCAGTGCTAGTTGTTGGTTTCACTTCAGCTGAAGATGGAAGAAAACAGGCACCCAGCCTCTTGCTACCGGTAACAACGACTGAGACTAGGAAGTGAGAGTTGGCATCTTCCACTATATCATATTTCTCCCAGAGCGCATGGACGTCATCCTCGATTAGTGTAACTAGCTCAACATATTGAGCATTTTGTTAAGCTGATGAAGGTCGTCGTATTCTATGCGAAGAAGCCCCCTCATCACTGAATCCTCCATCATCATCGATCACCATAATGTATGCAGCTGGCTCGGTTGCAGTGCTCTTCGCCTTTTTATTTTTGCCCTCGGTCGTAGAGGAACATCACCTTTTTTTATTGCTTATACTTCGGTTAGGGACTCCGAGAGGAAGCACTTGCACTGGGGCAGACCCGATGACACCCGTTCAGGTGAAAGCCTTCTGCAACAACCTTGTTGCATCAGTAGGATCGGGCAAAACGTCCTCCTCAAGGACGGTAACAGAGCCCTGTGTAAGACCTGACTTCAACAAGAGAGAAAATTTAGCAAGTTTTCCTATATGTAAGGTAAAAACAAGATAATTTCAACCTGCCATGATTTTTGGCTTTCCACCTGTATTTAAGGGCCGGTTCTTTTCTATTGGCGGGTCTCAGGCGTAGTAACGTCCAAAATCTTCTGAACCCGCTGGTCCAAGCCTTCAACCCTTGGTGGTGTCCACCGAGTTATTGAAATAATGAAAGAAGAAGGATCAATATTATCATGGTACAACCTTTAATTAGATGGAAAGACAGACGTTGAACTTACGAGTACGATTCCATGATTCAGGAAATGATGGAGTTGCGTCTGGGATGATGTCCCTCGTGGCAATTATAATGAACCTCTTCATCCATCCACAGTCATTCTCATCATTTATGTTGTTGAGAAAAGCATGGTGACCATGTTTGCTAAAGTTTATCATACCCCCACGGAAGATCTTGGGGAAATAAATGTTCATCAATCGAGCTAGGGAGAGCTCTTCCCCGTCTCCTGGCATAAACACCGAAGGCATGCGACTGTCCACATCTGCGTCTTCGCAGGTGCAGAAATGCCATCGCACCTGCGCTCCCAGCCAGACCATCCATCCTTCGCACTTGCGGCACCATAGCCGCACTTGCGGCCAAATCCTCACAGGTGCGGTCACACCAGATGACAGCAACCTCATCTTTCTTCAAACTCCCAAACTTAATTCGTTAACCACTCGGAATCCACCCGGGGCCCCCGAAACTCCGTCCAATTATACCAACCTGTTCCAAAACATAATGTGGACTTGCTCGAGGCCTCAAATCACATCAAACAACATTGAAACCATGAATCGCACCCAAATCCCAGCTTTATGAACTTAGAAATTTCCAACTTCTGCATCTGATGCCGAAACCTATCAAATCACGTCCGATTGACCTCAAATTTTGCAAACAAGTCATATTCGACATTACGGACCTGCTCCAACTTCCAGAATCGCATCCGGCCCTAGTATCAAAATTTCTACTTCCGGTCGGATTCCTCAAAAACCTTCAAATTTCTATATTTAGCCAAATGACTCCAAAATGACCTACGGACATCCAAATTCACTTCCGATCGCGATCCCAACTCCAAAATCACCATACGAAGCTCTTCCCAGACTCAGAATCCCAAACAGACATCAACATCACTGAAATGCGCTTCAGGCCAAACTTAAGAAATTTCTTTAAAAATGCTGACTTCCACAATATGCCTCGAAACGCTCCCGGGTCATCAGAAACCCGATCTGGACATATACGCCCAAGTCCGAAATTATCATACGAACCTGCAGGAACCTTCAAATCCTGATTCGGAGGTTGTTTACTTTAAATTCCAAATCTTAGTTCATTCTTCTAACTTAAGGCTTCTGAAACGAGAATTTTCTTTCCAAATCAACTCTAAACTTCCCGAAATTCAATTCCGACCACACCTACAAGTCATAATACCTTAAATGGAGCTGCTCACGACTTCAAACGGGTGAACGACGTGCTAGATCTCAAAACGACCGGTCAGGTGTTACATTTTCCCCCACTTAAACAGACGTTCGTCCTCGGACGTGCTAAGAACTACTCTGGAGTTATCTGAAATCACTGTTTAACACCTCGAGAACCTGCCCGTGCTACCACAACCCAGTCGAGTACATTAGCTTGATCAAACCTGAAGATTTCTCCTTTACCCACTTAATAAGCTTAGAATCCAGTTCTAACACTTGAAATTTCTCTGCCAGGCCTAGTTCCAATGTATAAACACCGTATCAACTACCACACGATATACCAGAACATGACTGCATACCTTTGCTGAATTAGCACCATGCACCGCAAAGTTCATCACCTAACCACAATGACCTTCCCTAAACCTTAATAGCCAAAATTCCACGAATCTGATGCTCCCAATGCACCTCATGATATATACACTTACATCCTGCTATAATGCTGACGATACCACCAAAACGGAGGAAATTTGCAGAAATCCATACCCAACTGCGGAGTTAACAAATCACTGAATACCTCATCTTGACTAGAATCATCACCTCATTATGAACCTAGATAATGGTATTTGTTCTTTAGTCTACACTTCACATAACCTTATCGTACTGGTCCCTGATCCGATAATCTCGTCTCACCCAGTATGAACTGCTCAGACAACAAATCACCCTAAACATGACCAACAGCCTCACATGATACCACACCGCACCAATAGGCCATAACTCGAACATGATAATAAGAAACGACTCAGGAGGGGACTATTCAACTCACGCAACTAATATGAACTCTTATCAGAAAATAGGAAGTAAAATACAAGAAAAATAAATATATATTAATCCTTCTCATCATCACACTGTTATGGCGTGCAACCCGATCCAAATAGCATACTCGTGGTGATGTGCCACCCGATCCACATATAAAATTTACATAAGAAGATATATATACGAAGCTGATTTGCTCACTATTACAAATTATTGAATATCAGTCGTAAGCACGCTAAGTGCATAATACCATCATGGGGTGACTGGCAAAGCCGCATGCTACAAAACTCAAGCACAATTGAGGTGCGATATACATATATACACTCTGGATCTCAAGAGCTATCCTGCTCACATAACATCCCCACTACGCGGGACCTCAACACATAGGAAATTATCAAGTCGTTTCACAACTCACACGGCACAAATCATAATATCGCATAAATTTGACGAAGACGGAGCAACATCTGATGTTCTAATACCAAAGCGCTCTACTGAAATGAACATGCCTGGCTCATATGGAGCCCCTAATCAAATTTAAATCCATCCACAAACATCGAGTCTACCTTGCTCGCACCAACTAAGCTAATAGCTTTTACCTGGGTCCATATTAACCCACTTCCTCTCATAATATGCAAGAACAACATCATAGCCGAGACAAACACCCCACAATCCATAACCAAATGAACCGAACGCCTCTCAAGCATAACTTCTCAAACAAACAACATTACACTTCTTTATACTTAGTCCAAATCTTCAATCCATCAAGTGACTACATATCACACTTATACAACCTTTTCGCGGTCATGCTTCCACGACCTTCCACACAAGGCAACAAGACACATCAAGAACCCATGACCAGGGTACAAAGCCTCTTCCACCGAATATCAATCCCAGGTGACACTGAAGATAACACCAGCTTACTCTGAACTTTCGAATCTCTTTTAACACCAAACCGCAAATCTTGATTCTTACTCCCAGTTACATACTGTTTACCGTACCTAACATGCCAATATGAGGTAGCACAAGAATTCCATCATAACTGCTGAACCATCAATAGGCTAAACACTTCATCATATAGAAACCTTTTACTTAACTCAATTCGGGAGTACCATCTCAACACACGAGTGAATTCCCACAATCACCCAACATGTAAATCCTTAAGTAGTAGTCTATACCACCATAACCCTTTCGGGATCCACCTACACCTGACAGGCCATAGCACTCAATTGATCCCACATGAAATCCGTTACAACGACTGACAAGCCCCGCACACACCGGCACAAACCACATGCATAACTTAATCATACCGGAGGAACTAATCACTGTCGTAAATGTGTCATTTCAACCATGGCTAATCAATCTGTCTCCTTTTAATTATCTTCAATCGCTTCAGGAATAATAGAAACTTCCTTCAACTCATAGCAAACTCAACCCTCACTCATACCGTGTGACCTTGATTCATGAGACTATGCTGCCTAAATCCCGCAACCCGTCTCATACCCTCCTGATAATCTTTCTACAATCCAGAGTTTATTTCTCTCACTCCTCCATTACTATCATGCATGCTGAAACATGTCATAGAACATCCAAGCCATCTTCCTTCTTCTCAGAAATTACTCTGCAAAAGCTCGATTCTCGATCATACTGCTGCCTGAAACCCTTAAACGCCGCATTCTTGACTTTTGAACTCACTAGGACCGCTATTGAGAGTGACCCACTCTGACTGGCCCCGAATATTATCAACTCCAAGGCTCTTCTAGCACATGAACACCCTTTACCTTGAAGCACGTGACTGAGTCACTATCTTTACAACTCGCCCATGCCTTAAGAATAAATTCTGAATCCTTCAAAGCCTAATCCTAGTCCGATAGGGAAACTCTTTCACACATTTATCAAATTCCACGCACAATCCCATTTTACTCCTTTCCCTTAGTTGTAATAGCTTGCCAACACGCCGACAATCTGCAACCCTATGATAACATAATCCTGCAACCCAACTGCAGATGGTGGGACTCCCCCACTTAGCCTGAAGCTACTCCTTGCACCACTCTAGACCCTTCCGAGATCCTTTCTCCTTTGATAACACGATCTTGCTCGACCAATCTGTCCAATTTTTCCAAATTCTCTTGCTAGAACTCCCTAAATACTCAAACTCTCTAGCATCATTCACACATTCCGCCTCCTACCGAATAGCCACTAGAACCCCTCACCAAGACCTGCCAACCATGCTACCGCTACCCTATTCACAGGAGATAACCCACCTGTGGAAATCATCCGCGGACACCTTCCAACGATGCCGAAATTCACGCTCTCTACGACTTCAATACCCCATCCTACGCCCTGCTTCATTTACCAACTTTACTAGTTCGTCCGCTCCTCATGGACATCCATTAGATGCGCGACAATATCTTCAAATTCCAAGCTATGCTGCCGCTCCCCACTTTGTGACTGCTCGACTTTTGCTTCTTACACCTGGCCTCCTAGAAATGGAACCACTGCCTAGCCTCACTTCAGGATCAATTTCTGCCAACCGTATTCTTCAATACTTATTCTCAATACTCTAACCCCACGCAACCGAAAAAAACCATAGCACCGACAAACTTAACACATTCCAAACGATCAATGACGACGACTCCACGTCATAGGTGCATATCCCACCTCACTTGAAGACACCAAGTCTTACTACTTTATCAACCCCAACCGGACCATTCATAACCCAATTGCCTTTCCTCTGCCGGAACTAAAATACTGAAATCTCGAAAACACACTCTGAGAAGACCTCCCTTCAAACCATTCATCACCCCCAACATACGGGCAAGAATTCTATCATCATATCGACATCGCGCGATAAACAATCGCAAGCATCATCACTACCTGAGCATATCCTTAAGGCTCTTAGAAACACATCTACTAAGCTGAAACAACATATTATTCTTTTGTAGGGCTATAACAACACTCCCAACCAGTTACACATGGAAACATCTCGAATTACATCCGTAGCACCATTTCAATTCCTCAAATTCCTGATTCATAGCAAGCGCTTCGCGACGCGTAAGATTGAGTAGGAATAAACTTAGGCATAAGCCTTTAAGGGAATCAAATCGCATGATGAGGAATCAAGAAAGGAAGTACTCCTAACAGCCATGTAGCCTCTCGAAGATAAGTACAGACATCTCCGTACCAATCCGCAAGACTCTACTAGACTTGCTCACGACTCGTGAGACCTGCAGAAACCTAGCGCTCTGATACCATGTTGTCACGACCCAAAATCCATAAGGTCGTGATGGCGCTGGACATCATTGTCAGGCAAGTTAATCATTAAATAAATTAAAATTATTTCCGATTTTAACATTTATGAAAAGAATTTCCTTTCACTTTATTACATATTAACTAAATAAAAATATGTTCAGTAAATACAATAATTTGAATGTTCCATATTAGCTATTATATCCAAACACATCCCAGAACCCGGTGTCACAAGTACATGAGCAATTTCTAAGAATTTTACAATTTCTACAAAGCTTGTCCGAAATACAAGTGGACAAAGAAATTTAAAATAATGTAATACAGTATGAGGGAAACTCTGACAGCTGCAGATCGCCTCCGGGAGATGCAGCTCTCCTAAGTCTCCAATCCTCCACATCGCTATGAAAGTACCTTAGTAATAAAATGCACAACAAGTGTAGCATTAGTACAAAACAACGTGTACTCAGTAAGTCGCCCGCCTAACCTCAGAGAGGTAGTGACGAGATGCCAAATTAGACACTTGCTAAAGGTCAATTTAGTATATTCAAGTGAGACACTAAGGATGAATGTCATAGACAGTTTATTAAAATTCAGGAATAAATAATATCAACTCCTTCCTCACTTAACACTTTAAGTCTTCCTCATTTCAGTTGACAATTTAAATCATAATCCGGGATAAGAAACATTAGACTTATTTCACATTTACATATAAATTCTCCTTCCTCATAACTGGCCTTTAAAACTTCCTTAGGCCGATAAACATGTATAAATCATAGCAAATACGCAGTAAATATCATGCTCAAGCAATGCCAAGGGTCGACGGCCCGAACCAACATAAACATCAATTGTGCACTACCGATGGTCAAACGGCCCGAACCATAGATGCATCTATCTTCCCCGCTCGCGAATCGATCATGCGACGCGGTTAGACATAAAATACTAAGGCTATCCTACTCGCGAATCATATTGCGACTCAGGTGCTCATATGGATATACACAAATACAGGGTCATCCTGCTCGCGAATCATACATGCGATTCAGGCACCCGAAATTACACATGTCCACACAATAAGTCCCCGTTTTATCAAGAAAGTCGTTTTCTCAGGAAAGTGGTAAAATTCTTTTTAAAGGGACATGAAATATAGCTATTAAATCTTTGTTTTAAAACTCATTTTCCAAGTTTAATGATATTTCCTTAATACAACCCTATCAGGTACACAATTATACACGGAGGAATAAATTCTTTTTCTAGATAATTAAGAAAATAAACTCTAGTCTTCTTCAGATATTCAATTACGATTTCGATTATATTAGCAGTTTAGTATTACAGGTAGGATTACAGGTACAACACGTAGGGCATACTAGTGGGTCCTAGACTACCCGTACATGGCATAATAGTAGCTACGCACGGACTCCTGTTACCTCGTGCGTACGTAGCCCCCGAAGATAATAGCATATACTTAATTAATTCACCTAGGAGGACAATTCCCGCTCACAAAGTTAGAAAGGAGACTTACCTCGCTCCGAAATTCCATAACCGGCCTCCAAGCCCTTCCGAGGACTCAAGTCGATGCACAACGCTCCAAAACTATCCAAACAACGACAAACAATTGAAAATATACTGTAATATTTGCAAAAATTCCAAATTATATAATTCCCGACCCTGCTTTGTGAAATGACCAAAATGCCCATGGGTCCACGTGCCCGGAATTCGAAATTTCTAGAGATATACTCTACCCATAGCCTTACTAGTTCAAATACACAATTTACTCTACATTCCATGCTCATATTTGTGGCTAAAAATCCAACTTACCATTTTCTAGGTTTCTTTAAGATTTTCCCAACTTCCTACCAATTTCCAGGACTAATCCATGCATATAATCTTGTATTTAATTCAAAAACGTGAAGAAATTACTTAGCTAGACATTGCATGAAGGAATCCTCTCTTTGAAGCCTTCCAAGATCGCCTAAGCCAAAGAAGAAATGAAGAAATGGCCAACAATTCACGGTTTAAAAAACATTCTACACAGCCTCAATTCCGCACCAGCGGTCCTACCTCCGCACCTGCACTCCCGCAGGTGCGACCAATCTCCTGCATCTGCGGCTGCCTCAACTCCAGCCCAAAATCGCACATGCACCCTCTGTCCGCATCTGCGTCTTCGTTGGTGCGGAAATGCCATCACACCTGCACTCCCAGCCCGACCATCCATCCTTCACACCTGCGGCGTCATAGCCGCACCTGCGGCTCTGCACCTACGGCCAAATCCTCACAGGTGCGGTCACACCAGATGACAACAAGCTCAGCCTTCTTCAAACTCCCAAACTTGATCCGTTAGCTACCCGGAATCCACCCGGGGCCCCCGGGACCCCGTCCAATTATACCAACCTGTTCCAAAACATAATGCGGACTTGCTCGAGGCCTCAAATCACATCAAACAACATCGAAACCATGAATCGTACCCAAATCCCAACTTTATGAACTTAGAAATTTCCAACTTCTGCATCCGATGCCGAAACCTATCAAATAACGTCCGATTGACCTCAAATTTTGTACACAAGTCATATTCGACATTGCGGACATGATCCAACTTCCGGAATTGCATTCCAACCCCGATATCAAAATTTTCACTTCCGGTCGGATTCCTCAAAAACTTTCAAATTTCTATCTTTAACAAAATGACTCCAAAATGACCTACGGACATCCAAATTCACTTCCAATTGCGCTCCCAACTCCAAAATCACCATACAAAGATATTCCCAGACTCGGAATCCCAAACGAACATCAACATCACTGAAATGCGCTTCAGGTCAAACTTAGGAAATTTCTTCAAAAATGCTGACTTCCACAATATGCCTCGAAACGCTCCCGGTTTATCCAAAACCCGATCCGGACATACGCCCAAGTTCGAATCGTTATACACACCTTCAGGACTTTTCAAATCCTGACTCGGATTCTGTTTACTTAAAATTCCAAATCTTAGTTGATTCTTCCAACTTAAGGCTTCTGAAAACGAGAATTTTCTTTCCAAATCAACTCTAAAATTCCCAAAATTCAATTTCGACCACACCTACACGTCATAATACCTTAAATGGAGATGCTCATGACTTCAAACTGCTGAACGGCGTACTAGAGCTCAAAACAATCGGTCGGGTCGTTACACGTGGTGTCTAGTGAGGGTATTCAGGTTGATCCGAAGAAGATTGAGGCGATGCACAGTTGGCCCAGACCGTCCTCAGCTACTGAGATTAGGAGTTTCCTTGGTCTGGAAGGATATTACCATCGCTTTGTGGAAGGATTCTCTTCTATTGCTTCACCATTGAGCAGATTGGCCCAGAAGCTCAAGTCAGCATTGACCATAACTCTGGTATTGGTTTTGCCTACTGGTTCGAATTCTTACATTGTCTATAGTGATGATTCTAGATTTGTCTTGGGAGTGGTATTGATGCAGGACGGTAGGGTGATTGCCTACATGTCTAGACAGTTGAAGGTGCATGAGAAGAATTATCCAGTGCACGATCTTGAGTTAGCTGCCATTGTTCATGCCTTAAAGATTTGGCGGCATTACTTGTATGGGGTATAGTGTGAGATTTTCACTGACCATCGTAGCTTGTAGTATTTGCTGAGGCAGAAGGATTTTAATTTTCGGCAGAGGAGACGGTTGGAGCTTCTCAAGGATTATGACCTTACTATTTTGTATCACCCAGGAAAAGCCAATGTAGTGGTCGATGCCTTGAGTCGCAGAGCCGAGAGTTTGGGGAGTCTAGCTTACTTTTCAGCAGTAGAGCGACCTTTAGCACTTGATTTTCAGGCTTTGGTGGATCAGTTGGTGAGATTGGATTTGTCAGATCCTCCGCGGGTATTAGCTAGTATGGCTTCCATGTCTTCTCTCTATGACTGATTAGAGCTCGGCAGTATGATGATCCACATTTGTTAGTACTTCAGGATAGGGTCCGTCGTGATGATTCCGGGGATGTGACTATTGGTGATGACGGTTTTATGAGGATGTAAGGCCGTATTTGCGTGCCCAATGTGTATGGGCTTCGAGAGTTGATATTAGCAGAGGCTCACAGCTCGCGGTACTCTATTCATCCGGGTGTCGCGAAGATGTATCAAGATCTGAGACAGCAGTATTGATGGAGGCGGATAAAGAGAGATATTGTTGAGTATGTAGCACGGTATCTCAACTGCCAGCAAGTCAAGTACGAGAACCAGAGACTAGGTGGGTTACTCCAGAGGTTAGATATTCCGGAGTAGAAGTGGGAGCGGATTATTATGGACTTTTTAGTTGGGCTTCCACGGACTTCGAAGGGTTTTGATGCTATTTGGGTCATTGTGGATAGATTGACCAAGTCCGTGCACTTCATTCCTGTTGGTACTTCTTATACTTCGGAGCGATTAGATGGTATCTACATTAGGGAGATTGTCCGATTGTATGGGGTTCCAGTTTCTATCATTTCTGATAGAGGCACACAATTCACATCTCAATTTTGGAGGGCCGTACAGAGAGGTATGGGTACTGAGGTAGAGTTGAGCACTGCATTTCATCCTCAGACCGACGGGCAGTTGTAAAGGACTATTCAGATTTTGGAGGACATGTTACGTGCTTGTGTGATTTATTTTGGTGGTTCATGGGATCAGTTTCTGCCACTAGAGGAGTTTGCATATAATAACAGCTACCAGTCCAGTATTCAGATGGCCCGTATGAGGCTTTATATGGTAGGAGGTATAGATCTGCGGTTGGTTGGTTCGATCCTGGTGAGGCTAAGTTATTGGGCACAGATTTGATTCAGGATGCGTTGGAGAAGGTGAAGTTGATTCAGGAGCGACTTCGCATGGCACAGTCTAGGTAGAAGAGTTATGCAGGCCGAAAGGTCCAGGATATGTCTTTTATGGAAGGTGATAAGGTACTGCTGAAAGTATCACCCATGAAGGGTGTTTTGAGGTTCGGAAAGAGAGGAAAGCTGAGCCCATGGTTTATTTCATGTGTCGATGCTCAGGAAGCATGTTGGTGACCCGTCTCATGTGTTAGACTTCAGCACAGTTCAGCTCGAGGGTGATATGTCATATGAGGTAGAGCCAGTAGCAATTTTCGATCATCAGGTCAGAAAGTTGAGATCTAAGAATATAGCTTCAGTGAAAGTACAGTGGAGAGGTCAGCCAGTAGAGGAGGCTACTTGGGAGACCGAGCGAGAGATGCAGAGCAAATATCCTCACTTGTTTGAGACTCCAGGTACGTTTCTAGACCTATTCAAGGACGAACGTTTGTTTAAGAGGGGGAGAATGTATCGACCCGGTCGGTCGTTATGAAGAATATGCATTTATATTTTCTATTATTGCCTCGTCATAGCTTAGTTAAACTATTCTTGATGTGTTAGAGTTGGTAGGCTCGGAATCGGAATAATTATAGTGAGAATTTAGTCACTTAGCCTTTAAAAATAGCCTTATAGTTGGAAAAGTCAACTGAGAGTTGACTTATTGGTAAACGACCTCAGAATGTGGATTTTATGGTTCGGATAACTTCGTTAGGTGAATGTCTGGTGTAGAATTAGGCTTGAATTGGCGAGAGTTAGTTTTTGGTGATTTTCGGTCGATAGTGGAAAATAGGTTATCGGGGTCGGAATGGAATTACAGAAGTTGGAATAGATTCGCAATGTCATTTTGGATATGTCTGCAAAATTTTAGGTCAATCGGAGTTGTTTTGGATAGTTTCGGCATCGTTGGTGGATTTTAGAAATTTCAAAGTCCTTAGGCTTAAATCCGATGTGATTTTGGTGTTTTGATGTTATTTTTAGTGTTTTAATAGTGCAACTAAGTTTGAATGATCATATATGATATGTTGGTATATTTGGTTGGGGTCTCGAGGGGCTCAGGATTGATTTTGGATGGTTAACGAGCATTTTCGACCTTGAAAAGACTGTTGTTTTTCTGGTGTCTGTGCAGCAGCAAAATGGTCATCGAGATCACGTGGATTGGTCCGAGATCACGTAAAGTAATCTGAGGTAGGCCATTTTTGTGAACCGCGATCGCAGGGTGAGGAGTGCGATCGCGTAAAGGCTGAGGGGCGCGTGTGGGGGTTGATCACATGTGCTTTGCGATCGCGTGTGCTAGGCTGTGATCGCGTGGGTTAAGGTTCTACTGAATCGTGATCGTGTGGCTTGTGCTGTGATCGTGTAGGGTCTTTGGAGGGACTGAGGGATTTTTTCTTCGTGATCGCGTGAGTACTTCCGCGATCGCAGTGAAGAAAAGACTGGGCATTATAAAATTAAACCCCCCGCGACCATTAAACCTTTTAACACCATTTTTGAACGGGAAAAGAGCTTAGAGGCGATTTTGAAGAGAGGAAATCATTGTTCTTCGTTGAGGTAAGTATTTTTGACTCATTAACTCGATTATAGGTGATTAAAGACCTTAATATCAGTGTTAAATCCATGAAAATCAGTAGAAAAAAGATGGGGTTAGGGCTTGAGATTTTGAGACCTTTAGGGATCGATTTGAGGGGTCAAACGAACTCCGATTTTAGCATTCTTTATATGTACGGACTCATGAGATGATGAAGAACATTTTGGTATAAAAAATTTTGAGTTCCGAGATGCGGGTTTATGGGTCGAGATTTGGCTAAATTCGGATTTTATGCTAAAAATTGGTACTTTTCAATTGGAATTCATTCTTTAAGCATAATTTGATGATAAAAATCTGAACTTGGTAGATTTGGAGAGCTCGGAAGTTGATTCGAGGGGCAAGCAGATCGCAGAGTAGCTTTTCGAGCTAGTTTGAGGTAAGTAATATCTTTAAATCCTGTCCTGAGGGTATGAAACCCCAGACCTTGCATCCTTTCACGGATTTGGGAATGCAAAGATTGGAAATTTGGAAATATATTCCTTTTTGGGAAACTATTGAGTTGTGAACCCGATTTTAAAGCCTATGCTTAATAGTATTGATATATTTTGATATAATTTGGGCTGCAAGCCATGTTTGGGGCCTAGTGTCGATCTGTTTACCCCTTGGGGCTGTTTTTACTATTTTCCTCACTTGATATGTTATGATTTCCACTCAGTCTTTTCTTGATAATTGTTTTTACACTCAGAGTATTTTGATATTATTTCTTGAAAATGAAATATTTTTTTAGGTCGAGAACCCGGTATAATGATGGCCCAAGTGGCATGTTGAGGGTGCCTGACAGAGTGAGGCTACAGGCCAATATTGTGAGGATGTTATGATACGAGATAGGCCGATGGCCAATATTGTGAGTAATTTATGCCATGATGTGGCTGGCCGAGGGCCAACATTGTGAGTGATTTATGCCATGATGTGGCTTGTTAGCGCTTGGGCTGTAGGAGCCACTTCGGAGTATGTACACCCCTAGTGAACGCAGGTACCTACTGAGTGCGAGTGATGCCTGCGGGACTGATACTGAGTGATTGTGAGGTTGCCTGCTGGGCTGATACTGAGTGACTGTGAGGATGCTCGCTAGGCTGATACTGAGTGATGGTGAGGGCTGAGGAAAATTGTTACGAGAAATGAGTATGGCCCGAGGGGCAGATTTATGATGAGTTTACTGAGTTTTGACTGTGATTCACTTCGTTTTTCAAACTTATTTTACTTAGATTTTTCCTGAGATATATTGAAATCATACTTGTTTCAAAGGATTTCTGGAAATTGGTTTTCAAACTTATGTATTTGATGAATAATTTATGGTGACTTGGTGTTTTACTGTTTTTGTGAATTGGTGTATCTGTGTTGTGTGTTTCGTATTTCTCAGACTGTGATTTATTTTCATTACTACTGAGTTGGCGTACTCATCATTACTCCATGTGCCTCTATGCAAAGATCCAGGTACCGGTTCAGAGCAGTAGTTGTCTTCGTTCGTATTCAGCAGCTTACGGAATTTTGAGGTAGCTGTCAGCGTCCGCAGCTTCTCCATTTCCCCTCCTTTATTAGTATTAGTATTTATTTCATAGACAATACCAAGGTTAGTTTTATCTCTTAGATGCTCGTGACCATTTTGACTCCAGTCTTGGGAGAGTTGTTTAGTGTCACGACCCCAGTTCGCCCTCCGTGAACATGTTGTGATGGCACCTAGTCCCTATAACTAGGTAAGCCTAACAATGCGGAAAAAACAACATAACTTGCGGAATAATTAATTAAAACTGAACAACTAAAGAAAGATTGTATATAAATGTCGCTCGGCATATACAACCCAATAATGCGGAAGTCTACAATATCACCCCAAAACCCGGAAACTCACGGGAAACACAGGCTAACAGAAATGTAATACACTGCTCTAACTCCAGAATGTCTAAACAACTGTAAGGAAGGAAAATCTTTCCACTAAAGCTAGAATAAGATAGAGACTCCTGGTCTGCGGACGTGGCAGATGTACCTCAAAGTCTCTGCTAGATCTCTCCACCTTAGGAATAGTGCGTCTGGGTGGAGGTACCTGGATCTGCATATGGAAAACATGCGCAGAAGGGGCATGAGTACACCACAGCGGTACTTAGTAAGTGTCAAGCCTAACCTCGGTCGAGTAGTGACGAGGAAGGTGAGGGCCCCACTGAGGTTAAACAATATAATCGAAATTTATAGCATGAAAACATGCAGTAATAATGAGTACAGCAGTGAACTAAGACAGTTTAAACAAGGAAATAACAAAAACACAAAGAACGGAGTGAACACGGAATATGTACAGCTCAATAACAATGGTAAGAATGAGGATCTCCCAGGATACCGTCCTGTAGTCCTTTTTCTCAACTGTCCAATGGATCTCCCGGGATACCGTACCATAGTCCATCATATGTGTATATCCGAAGGATCTCCCGGGATATCTTCCCGTAGTCCAGCTATCAATGCGCAGGGGGATCTATCGGGAATCGAACCCGCAGTCCCAAAGTAAATATGCAGGGGGATCTATCGGGAATCTAACTCGCAGTCCCAAAAGTAAACAAACAAGGGGGGGGAGCTACCGGAATCCCACATCCGTAGTCCCAATGTAAATACGCAGCCACAACAAGAAAGGTATTCAAAAATAGAGTGCGAAAATACGAGGCAACAAGTAGTTCTAGCCTAACATGCTTCACGTAGTACAATCAAAGCAACTTAAGCAAATAGGCAATTTAGGTCAACTAGGCATGCTTTTCTAATCTAACATAGACTATAATTGCAAGTAGAATAAAGCATGTAAGAAAGAAACTCAGTCTAAATATTTAAAGTAAAATTGGATTTTTCAACAATTAGCACAAGTATGCAATGTCACCTCACGTACAAGGTGTTCAATTACCAAATATCACATCCTAAGGGGAAAGGTCCCCCACACAAGGTTAGACAAGCCACTTACCTCGAACCGGCTCAAAATCAACTCGAAACCACACGTTTGCCACGAGTATCCGACTCCAAATGGCCCAAATCTATACAATTCAATTACATATCGTAAATAACATCTCAAGCAACTGATTCTACTATTTAATTCAAAGCTAAGGCGCGAAATTAGGTAAAATGACCAAAACGCCCCTCGGGCCCATGTCTCGGAATCGGGTAAAATTTATATTTTCCGGACACCCATTCACTCACGAACTCACTCGACCAGAAACATCAAAATCCAATGCCAAAAACCCGTTAAATTCTCAGAATTTCGGTTTGGGAAGTTTCATCAAGTTCCCATGGCTTTTCCCCTATTTTTGATAATTAAACTAAAGAAAACAACGGGGATTAATGGTATAACAATGAATTAGGATTAAAAAACGTTACCTATGATCCTTCTCTTCAAAACCCACTGAAAATCGCCAATTCCTGAGCTCTCAAACGATTTTTAGACTTATGAAATCAACCCTCAGATTTTTTGGAATAAAAACATAGGGATCTCGCACCTGCGTTCCCGATCACCGCGCCTGCGGTACCGCACCTGTGGAAAAAGTATCGAAGGTGCAGAATTCACTTAAGTCCACTGAGGCCGCACCTGCGGTCGTTTGGTCGCACATGCGGTTCAGCACCTGCGGAACTCAGGTCGCAGTTGCGACCACTGGCCAAATCCCTCACCATCGCACCTGCGATCATCCCTATCGCGCCTGCGTGTCCGCACCTGCGGAATAACCTTCGAAGGTGCGAAAACACTGGAAGGGGTCTGGTTCAGCATTTTGATAAGTCCCAAATTCTCCCGTTAAGCATCCGAAACAACCCCGAGGCCCCCCGGGACCTCAACCAAAACCACCAACCGACCCTAATACCTTATTCGAACTAGGTCGAGCCTTAAAAACACATCTCATAACATTAAAATCATCGATTATGCATAGGTTCAAGCCTAGGAACTTAGGAAAATTCTAGAATTCACATCCGATGCCGAAACACGTCTAAACTCATCCGAATGACCTCAAATTTTGCACACAGGTCATAAACAACATTACGGATCTCCTGTCGCTTTTGGAAATCCATTCCAAGTCCGATATCAAAATCTCACCTATCGGCCGAATTCGCCGGAAATCTAACTTTCGCCAATTCAAGCCTAAATCCACAACCAACCTCGAAAACACATTCCGTGTACGCTCCTAACCCCGAAATCACCCAACGGAGATAACGGAGTCGACGGAATCCCATTCTAGATCCGTCTTCACACAGCTCTAGCTACGACCAGATTTCTAAAGCTAAGATCCACATTTATGGGCTATGTGTCCAAAATCACCCTGGATTTCATCACTCAACGCACCAACAGGTTCCAATAATATAAATAGACATGGGAGAAACAGTAAATAGGAGATCGGGGCGTAAATTCTCATAACGACCAGCCGAGTCATTACATTTAGACTGTTAGATTATTATGGGGAGAGGGGGTAAAGACTTAAAGAAATTATTTAATGTTTTGTTTGCTGCTTATTGTTGATTTTTGAAGTATTATATTAAAACAAATGTGTAGTTATGTGATGGGTGGCTAGCCTAGTTCTAATAGGCGCCATCACGACCTATTAAGATTTGTGGTCGTGACAACAACATTCCAAACGGACAGAAACATCTGTTGTTTGGCCATTTTTACTCAACTAAGGCCACCAAATAAGGATAAGTGTAAAACTTGTGGCAAAGAGTTAGCTTTTAAATATGTTGGAGGTTGAGGGGGAGGTCGGGGGGGGGGGGGGGGAGTTGTCTAGACACATAATGCTACACCCTCAATATAAAGTTAGATATATTTGTATGAAAGCTTTGGCCGAGGGGACAAATATACCTAGTCAGGCTGACCTTAGTATCGGGTCAAATCAATTTCAACCGTGAATTAACATTGTTACCGGTGATATTTTATATTATGATTCAAAAAAAGATCAGGAAGAATTGTCAAAAATGGTTACTGTTATGTGCTTACCCTATAATTTTCCTTCTAACCCTCACTTTGTGCATTATATTAGAAAAATGTTTAAGACTACTTATAAAGGTTTTCCTCGCACAACCGTAAAGAGTGATATTTATAAATATAAACAATATTTGCACTATTTATTTACTCATATAAATTGTCATGTGCTAGTACAACTGATATTGGTAGAAGTTTTAATGATTGTGATTACTGTACTGTTACCAGTCATTGGATTGATGAGGATTGGATAATGCAAAAGTGCATTACTGCTTATAGAATAATTAATTCACATCACATGAGGCAGTTTATTTCTAGCATAGTTACGGATATTTGTAGATATTTTTGCATTAATAATAAAATAATGGCAGTTTCAATGGATAATGCTACTAGTAACTCAAATGTTGTAGCCTTACTTACCACTACACTAAGTCCTGCATTTAGTAACATTTTTCATATTAGATGTATTGTCATATTTATCATTTAATTCTGGGTGATCGTATGAGAATTTTAAATGTTGAAATTGAAAAGGTTAAAATGTCTCTTAACTGGCTTTTTTATTCAAACCGTAGAAGTAGACTTAGAGAATATTTTAAAGATGCGATGAATTAGGCCTAAAAGAAAGAAAGGTTCCTAAACCTTATCCAACTAGATGGAATTACATGTATGAAAGCTTAGTTGTTGCATATGAACATAGAAACCCCATAAACTCAACGTTTAATGCTCATGTAAGTGATGATGATGAGCACCTTACAAATGCGGATTGGGCTAATGTTAAAATGCTTGTAGATTTTTTAGAAAAATTCATATTGCTACAAATGAATTTTCTGGGCAATTGATCACGCCAACCTATGCCTTATAAAAAGGACTAAGTGGTCGTTGTCAATATATTCCAGGTATTAAGCCCAGAGTCGAATCCCACAGGGAATTAACCTACTAATCACAGTTATCAGACACGCTCAATTCCACGTACTCAACTTCCAAGATATTTGAATAACAATAGGTTGTTTTTCTACTAACTATTACTCTATGAAACTATATCAATTAAGAGCTAACTAAGAATGGGTTGTAAACAATAACGAGAAGTATCTAAGGTTATGATTTCCCCTATTGACGGAATCCCCTCCTGCTATATTTCATATAAATTTTTCTAATCGTCTATATCGATCATGAACACTCTTCCTACCGTAAATCTCTCCCGAGTAATTACGAGAATTTACTAGACATACTTTCCCGAGTTACGCTAGCTGGATTTTTATTATAGCTCACTTAGATCGCACCCAAGGTTTCATAATCCCTAAACCGTAGAAGTAGACTTAGAGAATATTTTAAAAGATGCGATGAATTTGTCCTAAGAGAAAGAAAGGTTCCTAAACCTTGTCTAACTATATGGAATTACATGTATGAAAGTTTAATTGTTGCATATGAACATAGAAACCCATAAAATTAACGTTTAATGCTCATGTAAGTGATGATGACGAGCACCTTACAAATGCAAATTGTGCTAATGTTAAAATACTTGTAGATTTTTTAGAAAAATTTCATATTGCTACAAATGAATTTTTTGGGCAATATTATCCTACTATTTCTAATTGTTTAGTTTATATTGCAGAACTTGCAAATTTATTTGATCAATTTTCAGATGGTGGGGAAAATTATAAACTTGCTATTGATTCTATGAGAAAAAAGTTTAAAAAATAATTTTTTCCTTATTCCCCATATTTATGGTGTTGCTGCCTTGTTAAATCCTACTATGAAATTAGGAGGTTCTCAAATTTGGTATGAAACTGTTTATAATGGTTTAGCACTTGAAGATGAGGAGTTATCTAAACTTTCGGACGCAATAGCCTCAATTAAAATAAAGGCGAAATGGCTTCCTGGCCACTTAAACTTGTAGGGCTTTTGAAAGCCGATACACGAACTTTTGGATTTTTTCATTTGAACACTCGAACTCATGATTCCCTAAACTAATAAACACATATGACCCGTGAGCCTATGCGCGTGTATTACACATACACAGACGTGTCCATCCAGTCAGCAAATGACCAATCCAAAAGTAAGACCCCACCCAACTAATGACATATGTAATTGTCACCTATATTTATATTTTTTAAAATAAAAATAAATACAATAAGAAAGAAAAAACTTAAACCCTTCCAGCTTCCTCTTCCCCGTTCCTTCCCATCATCCCCCTCCACCCCACACTTGCAACTTATTTGTCTACTTCCATATCATCACTCCCTTCCTAGGTTCTTCTTCGTTCTCTCCTCTCTCTGCAAATTTTTCTTATTTTTTTCTAGCTAGGTAGATTGTCGGAGAAATTTTCCAGTCAGTATTGTTGCATAATTGGTTTTCTTTAAAGTTGTGACAATTAATTCATTGTAGTGGTCAATTGGCATGACCTCCTCAGCAGTAGGAATCGATTGGCATTTCTCTTGGGAGATTTGGACCACTTGAACGCCATCTCCGACCAACTAGAGCCCGCCGGAGAGTTACAGGTCATCAAAAGTGGCGATTCCTACAGTAAAATCTCCTGATTTTTGGTGGAGTGGTAGTTCTTGGCGTGGAGAACAATCTCTACGGCTTGGAATTGCAAGATTGAATGGTTAAAAATTGAAGAATAGTCATACCCGATGAATTGAAGTGGCTTTTCTCTAAATTTGACTCGATGAATTTTTCTATTTTTTTCAAATTAATTATTTATCTTTTTTTTAGTTATTTATCATATTCACGTGCTTAATACCGGTGATTAACACGCAATTGGCCACATCAACTATAATATTGCCACCTAAGCATAGTCAACGATCAAATGTATTTATTAGTAGACATTTTCTCAAGTAGAGGTGTTCAAATGGGAAAATCCAAAGTTCATGTATCGACTTTCAAAAGCCCTACAAGTTTAAGTGGCCAGGAAGCCATTTCGCCTTAAAATAAATGCTCAAACTATTTATAATGCTTATCAAGTTGCATTAGATCATGCTAGACCAAATGTCCGAGCTCCTTCTTCTTCCGATTCTCAATCATCTAAAAGAACTGTGGGAGTAAGAGCGCTTAGTGCTTGAGCGGGGTTCATGGGTTGTCAAGGTTCTAGTACTAGTGATTTTTCACAACTAAATGAGCTTGAAGTTTATTTTTCACGGGGAATTGAGGAAGTGAATCCCGACTGCTCCTTTAATATTTTGGAATGGTGGAATGGCAAAGAAAAATGCTTTTCGATTCTTTCAAGGATGACCCGAGACGTTTTAACTATTCAAGCTTCAACAGTGGCATCGGAGAGCGCTTTCAGTCAAGCAAGACTTCAACTCGGTGATTATAGAGTGTTTATGAAGGAGAACTTGCGGAAGATGCTGCTTCGTCCGGAAGCGGTGATGACCAAGCTTCTTTTCTGCCACCACCAACAAAAATTCCTCCGAAACTTGAAGGATTTATGAAATTTCTAAGAGATACCATGTAACTTGTATGAACAAAAATTAGTATGTAACTATATATTATGAAACTTGTATTTTGGCACATCTTGATAGTTTCTTTTTCTTCTCACTGGTGGTATTAGCACCTTGTTGTGTTCATTCCATAGGGGGGAGGAAGACTAAGAAAGGTATTGTTATATTATTTTAATGCTATAATAAAATTATAACGCATTGCTTTGAATATCTCTTTACAATATTTTTGTCTTTAAATTTGAATTAAAAATTTTAGGTTACAATTCTATAATATAATTTACAAGGAATTGCCTTAGATATTTTTATTACCATCTTTTTTTCTCTAACTTCTATAAAATTTAAATTAAAAAGTATCTGTTGGGCCCACTTAGTCCGGGACCATTAATTTGTGGGTCTGGTCTCGGGCCGATTCCTACAAAAAGTCAACCAGGACCGGAACCGCAAATCACGTTTAAATTGGCAGCGGCCCACTTAGGCCCGGACCCGACCCACATGGCACCGTCGGAAATAAGAATTGACTCATCCTGATTAAATGATCGTAATACCTACAAAGATAAGATCTGAGCCTTTTAAACTCTAGAAGGTGCGTGGAGACAGACATATGAATTGAGAAAAAAGTGAGCTATATAAGATGAGTCAACCAGAAAAGAGAGATTACTGTTGGAAAATAAATATCCCGTCCAAGAATAATATCCACGGTAAATAACAATAATACAAAAGAGTAATAACGACACCAAATTTTTTATCGGGGTAAATTACAATACCCGAGAGCAATATGATACTACTATAATATTACAACTTGATAGTATCAAGAGACTACTAGAATTTCACAAAAAAAATAGTAACACTCTTTATTTTAAACAGCTCACTGTGATATTACTACCACTAACTATTTATCTCACAAACAATAATCTATGAATTACTCTCACCGCTTTGCTTTCTCCTTGTGTACAAAAATGGAAGGATTGAGCTCATATTTGTAGTAGAACTTGCCAAACTTTGAGCCAATCAAACTGCTTGATTCATTGCAAATTGCCAACGTCCAAGCTTTGATTTTGGTTTCAGCCTTATTGCAACAAGCTGCATGCCATTGCAACTTGTTGTTATCTTCCTTTATTTTAGTTACTTTTTATTTTGATTGGCCCCACAATTACTAACCACACAAAAAAAAACATAAATTAAAGAGAGAATTTATATATACAGAAAAAGACCTAAGCAAAATAAACTAATTAACTTGATGTAATTGTAAATGATCAATTTCAAGAATCGTTCACGTCCAAATCTACGTGCTTGATTGATTTCGAATATTCTTAAATAAACCTTATACCCTTCATTGATATGTAACACCAGCAGAGGCGGAGGGAGAGTATAACTTACAGGTTCGGTCGAATCCAGTAGCTTTGGTCCAAATCATGTATTTATTTTAAGAAATTTATTGAACATGTATAAATTGTTAATTTAGAACCCACTAACTTAAAAGATATAGAATTTCGAGCCCATAAACTTCAAATCCTGACTCCGCCTCTGAACACCAGTAATCATCAATGAACACAGACGAGGATTAATA
>ML409366.1:0-38223 GCA_005239525.1 Nicotiana knightiana | reverse complement strand
AAATGAAATTCATCCTATGCTCAATTCATATCCTCTTTGCATTCATATCTGATTTTAGTACATGCATGATGCCTTTTGATTCGTAAAAACATGATCTTAATTAAGAGAAACACCCAATTTTATTATCCAAATAAGGACATTCCCATATATGCGGATTTTGATACATAAACTAAACCAAATAAGGAATGGTCTTCGGATTGAAATCAAGACTTCAAGAACTCAAAAAAAAAAAAAAAAGATTCAGCTAGAAACCAATAAAACTAAAATTAAAAAACTTTATCAAAAACCTGAAAAACCCCACAAATATTCATCACTCAATTCACTGAATAAACAAGGTAAAATCACTGGGTAATTAACCTGAAGAAAAAGAGAAGAACTGTAACGCCCAGAAGGAGAAAACAGTTGAATGTGAAGAAGGCTTACTCTATCGTTGTAAGATTCCTTTGTCTTTGCTGGACATTTACTCTGCAATCCATTTTGGATTATGTTTGACTCACTGTAATCCATTTTGGATTCTGCCTACTCTTACACTTCTTCAACTTCCTGGCAATTCAGGTAACGTTTTGCTCCTTTATTTTGAGTATATGTTGAAGCATCAATTGTCATCACTAAATAGAAAAAACCAAACTATATTCTTTTAATAATATAAACAATTACGGGGAAGTACGGTATTTCCCCAATCACTTTTTGCCTATTTCCTTATTTTATATAGCTTAGTGCCCGTTTGGATATAAAATTTGATGCAAGATTTTTTCAAAAAAATTTTACTTTTTTTTCGAAATTAGTGTTCATTCATAAAAATTTTAATTTTCACTTATTTTTTAAAATTTTCACTCAAATTACTCACAAAAATTCAAAAACAACCCAAACTGAAATTTATGTCCTAACACAACTCTAAATTTCAAATACCATTTTCACTTGAAAATATTTTTTACCATTTTTTCGAATTTTACAATTCTTATGTCCAAACGCCTACTTAATTTATACTCCCTCTGTTCCACTTTATATGGTGGTTTATCGATTTCAAGAGTCACATAAATTAATTTTGATCGTACATGCAGAGATAAAAAATTTAAAATTTTTGAAATAAAATTTACATTTTTGGAGACTAGTGTCACGATCCCAAACCCACTAGCTGTGGTGGCACCTAATCCAACCTGTTAGGTAAGCCAACTAATAACTCTTCAATTCCAATAATATTAACAAGACAATTAAACAAAAGGAGTTAATTGAATCTTATACATTTTCCAATGACTAGTAGTATAAACCATGAGCTTCTAAGAATAGAATTTACAAAGCTGGTATAGATTAAATACATCATCTGTTCGAAAAGTACATACACGGATTTATACATTCTACGGCTTCCGTGAACAACAGGCAGCTACAACCGAAAGCATGTACATCTTCAAATCCAGCTCCCATCGGACATAGCAACATCAACAGCCAACATCTGCATGCAAGGTGCAGAAGTGTAGTATGAGTACAACCGACTCCATATACTCAGTAAGTAACAAATCTAACCTTAGGTTGAAAGTAGTGACGAGCTAGAACAAAGGTCGAGTCCAATACCATATCCCACAACAGTTCATAACAGCATAGTACAAGTAATAAAAGAAGTATCTCATAAATAAAATGCTCAGCCCGTTCAAAGTTCCAGAAAATCGGCATGTTTTTCAAATATCTCAGTTAAAACCCAAATCTTTTGTCGAAATTGTCAAAAATATGAGTAAGTTTGAAAACTGTGATTTTCCCCAAAAATCCTTTCAACAATAAATAAGATGTTTCATTTTCAGATAGCATGAGGAAAGTACACCTCTGTGCCTACATTTCAAGATACATGTAAAATCATACATTTCACAAAAATCGAGTAGTAGAAGAAAATGTATCTCTATGCATGTATCTCAAGTAAGCATGTCAAATGCAATGCATCTTAGTGATGAACTCGTGTACTCACACTCTCAGAGTACTCAATCTCACTGTCTCGCATTCTCTCTCACCATGCTCAATACTCGGCACTCTCAATCACTCGGTATTATACAATACATGCTGCAGCGCGCAGCCCGATCCACATATAGCCATAAGACCGTTGCAGCGTGAAACCCGATCTATATATATATATATATATATATAGCTGTAAGGCCAGTAGCGGCGTGCAACCCGATCCACATATATATAGACATAAGTCCCGTTGCAGTGTGCAACCCCATATATATATATATATATACATATATATATATATATATATATATATACATATATATATATATATATATATATATACATATATATATATATATATATATATAAATCAAATGTGCTCACTGAGGGTATGTATAGACTCCGGAGGGGCTCCTTCAGCCCAAGCGCTATATTGCTACGGCGTGCAGCCCGATCCCATAAAACGTAATCAATATAACATGTTGCAGCATGCAGCCCGATCCCATAATATCACTCTCCCTCGGCCTCACTCAGTCATCAAACTCTCCAGTCTCTCGATCTCACAATGACATGAAACTAGCTCACAATGATAATATGATGGATCAATAAACGATAACAGAAACTGAGATATGATATGCATATGAATGCGTATGACTGAGTATGTAAAGCAATGAAGCAGATATCTCAATAGCAAAAGTGACCTCAGTGGTCCCAACAGGTTAAACATGTAGCCTAGTCATGGTTTCTAACATGTATCACAACTCAATAGCTCAAGTACGTAGGAATCTCATGGTCACAAGTAAGATCAGGTAACTACACATTATCACGAAAATAACGAAGTCACAACTTACATATTGTACGCCCACGTGCTCTTCACCTAGCATGTGCGTCAACTCAACACTAATCACATAACACGTAGTTTGGGATTTCATACCATCAACACTATGTTTAGAAGTGTTACTTACCTCGAACGAGCCAATTAATATCGAGCAAGCCAAGCGATACTCCAAAAAAGTCATATCGCGCGCACCGACCTCCAAATGGCTCAAAACAAGCCAAAAGCAACACAAATATATCAAACAATGCCAAAGAAAACAAACTCAATCGATAAAGGTCGAATCTTTAATCCAAAGCCCAAAATCAGCCAAAATTCCCAACCCCGACCCGCACCTCGGAACCCGACAAAATTTACAAAATCTGACAACTCATTCAATTACGAGTCCAACCATACTTGTTTCACTCAAATCCGACTCCAAATCAATGTTCAAAACTAAAAAAATCACATTATAAAACTTTAAGCCAACCCCCCCCCCCCCCCCCCCCCCAATTTTCTCTTTAAATTCATCAACCAATTGCTAAAAATGAAGATGGATTCATGAAATGTAATCAAAACCAAGTAAAGAATACTTACACCAATCCTTGTGATGAAATTTGCTCCAAATATTACTCCATTCCGAAGTCCATATCTCATAATATGATGAAAGACCCAAAACCTCGATTTTTATAGCTTTTGCTCAGCAGAATCCGCATTTGCAGACAAAAGGTCGCATATGCAAACTTCACTTTTGCAGGAAAAGGCACGCATGTGCGAGACAGACCGCTTCTGCAATGGCCATGGCCGCATCTGCGATCGCGCTCCTGCGCTTGATGATCCGCCTCTGCGATGCCTCCCCGGCCAACACTCCCTCGCTTCTGCGGCTGCTTTGTCGCTTCTGCGACCATCGCACCTGCGCAAATTCAACCGCAGGTGCGCAAGACCAATACCAGTAGCTACCAGCAACCAAATGATAATGAGAAATGGTCCAAACCTCATATGAAACTCACCCGAGCTGCTCGAAACCCCGTCCAAATATACCGACAAGTCTCATAACACGACATGGACCTACTCGAGGCCTAGAAACACACATAACAACATCAAAATGACGAATCGCACCTCAAATCGAAATCTATGAACCTTGAACTTTCAACTTCCAAATCTCGCGCCAAAACATACCAAATCAACTTGGAATGAACCCAAATTTTGCACACAGGTCCCAAATGACGAAACGAAGCTATCCAATTCCCGGAATCATAAACCGAATCCGATATCATAAGGTCAACTTCCGGTCAAACTTATGAACTTTCGAAACCTTCAAATTTCTAATTTTCGCCAATTTGTGCTGAAACCTTCAAGAAAAATCCAAAAGCAACTCCGAGCATACGCCCGAGTCTAAAATCACCATCTGGGCCCATCAAAACTCGGTTACGGGGTCATATTCACAAGAAGTCAAACTTCGTCAACTCTTCCAACTTATAGCTTCAACAATAAAATTCATCCTTCCAAATTGATTCTGAATAACCGGAATACCAAAACCGACGATTCACACAAGTCATAAACATCATACGGAGCTACTCGTGCCTGCAAACTACAGAGCAAAATGCAAATGCTCAAAATGATTGTTCGGATCGTTACATCCTCCCCACTTAAACGTACGTTCGTCCTCGAACGTGCCAAGAGTTGTTCTTAAGCTATCAAATCACCGTGTAACCTTACCATGCACATACTCGAGGGTGATCCCATGTCAACATGTCCCATATAGGCCCGATAACGCAACATACTAAAGATCATTACTCCAACCTTAGCCCGTAAATCACAGAATCCTATTTCCAACATTTGAAATTTCCCAAAAGGCCCGAACCTCGCAATCTGCACACTATATAAGTCTGAACATGTTGTATCAAGCCACAACCATAACCGCAGGCACAATAACAGGATATACCACATAACTCAATTATAGCAATGATTTCTAATCACAACAGCTGCTCAAAACAACCCAATACCGGTAATACACCTCATATCAAACAAAACCTCGTTCTAAAATCTTCGTACACTGTTGATGATGAAAGAAACACGCGGAAACTCATAATCATTCATCAGACCAACAAGTCATAGAGCTCTCTCTCCTTCAACAAGAACTATAGCCAATTTCTAAGCCGATTTCCGATATTATCCTTCCAAATATACCGCAATTAACTCTGATAGTACCCATCCTAGATTCGATGACTTCATCTTATCAAATATCAACTACTCTACTGACATGCAACACCAATACTACCCAGAGCCACAAACCATGCAATCCATGCACCCATATACAATAATTCAAATGTACTCAAACATGAAAAATGACTCCAATGAAAGAACCGCCCCGCAAACTCAACAAATACCTCCACAACGCAATGCTAAAAGCCCATAACACACCTAAGATCTTGTGTTCTTGATTGATTAGATTCCTAAGTTCAAAACTGTATGTGAAGATTCAAAACGCCATGGATATGTAATTGTGAGAGGGTACCCATTGCTAGTGATTTGTTAACTTAAGATCAACGTTATTAGCCAAGTTAAATCCAAAGGGAATCTCTTGATGTTCACGGACTCGGTTGAACTCGCAGCAAACTAAGTTGAAACCAATTGTGACTACAAGTCATTAATGCTACAAAGGCAAGGACTGAGATTATGATTAATTCTACACTGACTTTTGATCAATTAAAAAAAACGAATCAGGAGTTTAGAGAGGAGAGTAATGATTTCAAGAGCTTTAGTAACTGATTTTAAGGGTCAAGAATCCGGATTAGCAACTTAACTAATTTCTTAGTGAATCTGGACAAAATACGGGGGATTTACAGCTATACCCGCTTTTTGGGTCATATTTTAATTTATATCCACTTTGCAAAAAAAATTACAAGCGCATCCACTTTTCGCATAAACTTCAGGCATACGGGCCTGAAGTAGCAAAGGCTTTCACACAAACTTCAGCATTCTAGGCTTTTTCAAAAATTTCAGCAGAAATGCTGAAATTATTTAATTCATTTATAAAAATTTCAGCACTAAATAAGCTGAAGTTTTGTCTTGGATAAATTAGTTTTGTCATAAAGTTTTTTCAAATATTTCAGCATCTTCTGCTGAAGTTAATTAGTTCATTTGTAAAAACTTCATCACTCAATATGCTGAAGTTTTGTCCTGGATTCATTAGTTTTGTCGTCATTAGCTTTTTGAAAAATTTCAGCAGAAGATGCTGAAGTTATTTAGTTTAGTTGTAAAAACTTCAGCACCCAATATGCTGAAGTTTTGTCCTGGATTCAATAAGTTCTCATAAAAAGCTTTTTGAAAAACTTCAGCGGAAGATGCTGAAGTTATTTAGTTTAGTTGTAAAAACTTCACCACCCAATATGCTGAAGTTTTGTCCTGGATTAATTAGTTTTGTCATAAAGCTTTTTCAAAAACTTCAGCAGAAGATGTTGAAGTTATTTAATTCATTTGTAAAAACTTCAGCACTAAATAAGCTGAAGTTTTGCACAGGTATCAGGAAGGCGGCGCCTGAAGTTGTAAAAATTAGGGTATAGATTAAATAATATTAAAAATATGGGTATAAGTTAAATGAGGGCGACCAAATAGGACGCCCGTGCAATTTTTACACAAAATACGCATGGATGGGCCGCCTGGCACAGTTAGTCTCCAAGGCCCAACCATCGGAAAGCCCAAGACAAGTCATACAGGAAGAACTGGGTTAAACAAATTTTAGTTCTGCCCAACTAAATGAGAAGCTGGTCGATCCAAACACAAGTTTACTCATTTTTATCAATTCACTTACCTGTCTATGAAATCAATCTCACATACAAAGCCAAGAAAAATATTAAAGGCCAAACAAATTACAAATATGTTCAGTCATGCTTCTGGATTACTTCGCATGAGTAGTGAGGGATTGAACAAGGAAGAAATTAAATGAGGCTGTTGAAGTAGTCTTGTCCCTCCCACAATGTTTCTAAATATAGGTCATATAATCGATAAGATTAAGAAAATTCGCTGAAGTACTAATTTCATCTTCTTTTTATGATAACTTGATTTCTTTCCCTAAAAGCTAGCATTCTTTCGTGACAGGAGATGGAGAACTAATTTTGGAGATATATGGTCGTAACACAAAAACTGTTATATACAATCCTAAGAATGATAATATGAAAGACATTCTTGTTGACGGAGAGAAAATAAATGTCATGATTAGCTACTGGAATGAGGAGCACCACCAAAAATTTGGACAGCTATTTTAAAGTTGAGGAATAGCATAAATGGTCTTTGGTCTCTGATGGATTTAAATTATGTTCCATATATAGTCCTTGGTTCTAAGAATAAGTTTCTGATTTGCTGGGATTGCCTCTGAAAATTTTAGGATCTAAGAATTACGATTTACTAGAGATGCCTTAATACATTTTCCATGAGAAAGTATGACTTCCCTGGGCAAAAGTCATTTTTCTTACATTTATCTTAAACTCATTTTAACTTTATATTATTTACTCTAACTAATACTTAGACATTATTCTAAATCTTTATTACTCAAGAAATCTATCGAATTACTCTCTGATTTCCATATATATATATATATTTCCACACACACACACCCTATTAAATAGGTCAAATTTTCTGTAATTAAAAAGGAAAATAACTATTTGAGTAAACTTTCTAACTCTTAGATTGTTTTGGTTGTAATAAAAGTTCAAGATTCTTGTAGTGATAAAACTTCCTGTGGTTTTCAAGTTTGTAATCACAAGTGAATTTATTTTATATATATATTGTACATTGCAATTTGAATTAAGAATTTTATGTCCAACTTTAAGCGGCCCTTAACTGCATATGCATCTAACCATATATGTATTATCTATTCCAACAAATAATATAAAAGAAGAAGGTTTTTCAATGCGAGATTTAAAAACATATCTCTCTGTGGCACCAATACTAAGTACGCTATGGTTCGGGGCTTTAGCAGATCTATTGATAGAGATTAATCATTTTTTCCCGGATGCGTTGACATTCCCCTTTTTTTCATTCTAGCTATTGTCATGGGAAGGAATGAAGAAGATTAGAGATACAATCAAATATTGGTGATGAATTTCTCTCCCCCTCTTTTCTCTTTTTTCCCTTTTTAGAATAAGTGAGGAAAAAGAAAGAATAAAAAAAGTGGATTTCAACATTCGGGCTCAAGTTCGAATTAAATGAACATTATTAATAGAGGAATGGGGGTAGAATGGAATATCTAGGGCAAGAGTATTATACAAGATACTTAAATGATTACTTCAATTTGAAATATACTTTCGAAAAATCGGTGTATTTTACTATGACTTTGCTTTACTATTACTTTATTATCTTGATTTTAATATTTTACTTTTAGATTTGGATTTCAAGTTAAGGATGTATTGTGGTCCAGACCCGGGCCTAAATGGGCTAATGGGTCGGGCCAAACGGTCTCGGGCCGGTCCCAAGCGGTCCCGGGCTAAACGGTCCTAGTGGGTATAACCTGTCCATATGGGCGGGCTAAGTGCGCGGGGCCTAAGTGGGTCGGACTATTTTTTTTTGAATTTTTTTTATCTAAGGCAATTTATTGTAAATTATATTATATAATTGTGACTTAAATCTTGTAATTCAAATTTAAACACAAAATATTTTGTAAAGAAATATTCAAGGGAATGCCTTATAATTTTTATTATTACGACATTAACAAAAAATGACAATATCTTTCTTAGTCTTCCTCCCTCCCAATGGAATGATCACAACAAGGTGCTAATACCACCATTAAAAGGAAAAAAACTAATGAAGATGTACCAAAATACATGATCACAATAAGGTGTTAATACCACCATTAAAAGGAAAACAAACTAATGAAGATGTACCAAAATACAAGTTACATATTAGTCTACATATTATCTCTTACAGATTTCATAAACCCTTCAAGGTTTGGAGGAATTTCAGTTGGTGGTGGTCGGGCGAAGCAGCATCCTCCGCAAGTTCCGCTAGAATTTCTTCGTAATCTTCGTCTATCTCTAATTGTGATTCAACAAGTCCAAAGTTTCTTCGTTCCGGACGGATCCAATCTCTGAAGAGTACTGATTTTTCCAAGCTCTCCCTCATAGACGCTCTATGATCACCGATTTGAAGTCTCGCTTAACTGAAAGCGCTCTCCGATGCCACTATTGAAACTTGAATACTTAAAATATCTCGAGCCATCCTTGAAAGAACCAGATAGTATTTTTCTTTGTCCTTCCACCATTCCAAAACATTAAAGGAGCCGTCGGGATTCTATGATTCAAGTCCCTGCGGCAAATAAACTTGAAGCTCATTTAGTTGTCAACTATCACCAATATTTTCACCTTGAGAACCCCTGAACCCCGTCCAAGCACTAAGTATTTTTAGTCCCGCAATTCTTTTAGATGATTGCAAACTAGACGAAGTAGGAGTTGGCATATTTGATCTAGCATGATCTAAGGCAAGTTGATAAGCATTATAAATTGTTTGAGCATTTATTTTAATTGAGGCTTTTGCATCTGCAAGCATAAACATTTCCTCATCTGAAAGTGCTAAAGCATTATAAATATTTGTATACCAAAAGTGAGGACCTCCTAATTTCATAGTAGGATTTAACATGGCAGCAACACCATAAATAGGGGGGATAGGGAAAAAAATATTTTTTAAACTTTTCTCTCATAGAATCAATAGCAAGTTCATAAATCACCCCATCCTCTAAAAATGGCGTAAACAAATTTGCAAGTTCTGCAATATAAACTAAACAATTAGAAATAGTAGGATAATATTGCCCAGATAATTCATTTGTAGAAACATGAAATTTTTCTAAACATTAGTCCAATCCTGATTTGTAAGGTGCTCATCATCATCATCACCACCAGCAATTAAACTTTCATACATGTAATTCCATCTAGTCGGACAAGGTTTAGGAACATTTCTTTCTCTAAGGCCAAATTCATCGCATTTTTTAAAATATTCTCTAAGTTTACTTTTACGGTTTGAATAAAAAAGCCAATTAAGAGCCATTTTAACCTTTTCAATTTCAACATTTAAAATTTTCATACCATCACCGATGATTAAATGGTAAATATGAAAAATACATCTAACATGAAAAATATTACTAAATGCAGGATTTAGTGTAGTTGTAAGCAAGGCTATAGCATTAGTGTTACTAGAAGTATTATCCATTAAAACTGACATTATTTTATCTCTAATGCAAAAATATATAAATAGGGTTAACCTGAGTACCTAGACTTGTCCCCTCTTGCGCAACTTTCATTTGAAGAAATCTAGCTTTATCTTTAGGATGTGTCTTTATGTATCTAGTCAAACTACCCGTACCGCTACGGTCTCCAGTAAATTTATGAGCCATCAAAGTTCCACAAGTTTTACACTTAGCCTTATTTTGATCTCTTAGTTGAATAAAAAAGTGCCAAAAAAGAGATGTTTCACACCGTTTAGAAGGTTGTCTATTAAAAGTAGGGGTTACTACAGGAGGGTCAGGCGGGGCATCATTTGGATTATTATCAGTTGGGTTAACTTCAACAACAGGACTAGTAGGTGTATCATCATCTGGTTGCGTTTCATTTAAATCTATATTTTCATCATCATATTCATCAATAGTTGGATTACCATAAAGAGTATTCATATATTCATCACTTAATTGTTCACCTAGTGAAATATCATGGTAAAATTGACTATCGATAAATTGAAATAAAGGGTTATCACTATCAAGAATAACAGGTGGAGGAGGACGGGTAACATGTTTGAGTGGGGGAGCCGGGGGAGGAGTAGTAGCTTGGCCACTAGATTCACCAATTTTAGATTTTCCCTTATTACCAAATATTGTTTTCAAAGAAAAGGCCATATTAATTATAATTATACAAAGTAAAACAAACAAAACTATAATATTAAAACTTAAGAGTTGGAACGAATTTACCGAATTGACGAACATCTTCTTGAAAATTGCATATCGTTGAAGACTTGAATACTTCAATTCATCGACTTCACAATTTTTCACAAATTGCAATAATAAAGCAAGCGATTATAGAAGAAAATTAGAGAGAGATTGATAATTTTGTGAGAAAAAAATAAAAGAATGAGGGGGTATTTATAGTTGAGAATAGGGAGAAAGTGTAATAATAAAAAAATTTGGGGTTAAAACAAAGTTTGGGGGGCAATGGCTATTTCTGAAAGTGCCAAATGGCTAAATTGGCAGGCCAACGACTATTTTTTAAATTTCCAACTGTTGGCCAATTTTTAAATTTTTTTTTTTTTGAAAAATAGTCGTTAGGCTTAGTTGAACCGGCCCACCAATGGAAGCCGGTCCCGGGCTAAACGGTCCCGGGCCCATCGTCTCACCATTAAGGACCGGCCCACTGTGGGCTCTTAGGACCGCTTGGGCCGAGACCATATGGGCCGGCGGGCCTGGGCCGTTCCTGGGCTGTGCTCGGACCACAATACAGCCTTGTTTCAAGTTAGTAACTTCTATTTTATCCTTTCTTAGTTTTGAATCGAAAATAGAAGAGTTGAGTAAATCAAAAATCCAAAAGAGGTTCATGGCCAAGGGGAAAGATGTCCGAGTAACGGTGATTTTGGAACATACTAGAAAAGGAAAGATGGTCGACCAAGGGCAATATATATAATTTCAAAAAAACTCCTACATTATTTTCAATTCTTAAATGCAAACTATCATAGATACACGTGGGACCCACATTTCCATAACTACAATACTCCTTTAAATATTACTCCATGTTGATTAGACTACTTTTATGGAGAGTAATGCATGCAAATAATCATTTGGAATGTTTATTTTTCTCATTTGGTAAATTATTATTTTTGGTTTTGTCAACTAGAAGACAAATCCTTGTCCAACTGGACACCCTTGAAGTCAAGTACATGAGATGGATCCGCAATATACCTCCGGAGCATAGATACGTGAAATACCGGATGCACGGTTGACAAACTAGGTGGAAAGGCAAGTCTGTAGGCCACCTCTCCTACCTTATCCAGAATCTCAAATGGACCAATGTACCTAGGGATCAACTTGCCCTTCTTTCTGAATCTCAACACGCCCTTCATGGGCGACACCCGAAGAAATACTCGGTCTCCTATCATAAATGCCAAATCGCGAACTCTGTGATCTGCATAACTCTTCTGCCTAGACTGAGCTGTACGAAGTCTATCCTGAATGATCTTCACCTTGTCCAAGGCATCCTAGACTAACTCAGAACCCAACAATCTAGCCTCTCCCGGCTCAAACCATCCTACTGGAGACCGACACCGCCTACCATACAATGCCTCATACGGAGCCATATGAATGCTCGACTGATAGTTGTTGTTGTAGGCAAACTCAGCTAAAGGAAAGAACTGGTCTCATGAACCACCAAAGTCAATGACACAAGCTCGCATCATATCCTCTAAAATCTGAAAAGTACGCTCGGACTGTCCGTCCGTCTGAGGATGAAATGATGTGCTCAAATTAATCTGTGTGCCCAACTCTCGCTGAAATACTCTCCAGAAATGGGAGGTATACTGAGTACATCGGTATGATATAATGGATATGGGCACACCATGCAATCTAACAATCTCTCTCATATAGATCTTTGCCAACTTCTCTGCTGAATACGAAACTGATACTGGGATGAAGTGCACTGACTTGGTCAGCCTATCCACAATGACCCATACTATATCAAACAACCTCTGAGTCCGTGGGAGTCCAACTACGAAATCCATGGTGATACGCTCCCACTTCCACTCGGGAAGTTGAATCTGCTGCATCAACCCACCGGGTCTCTGGTGCTCGTACTTAACCTGCTGACAGTTCATGCACCGAGCTACATAAGCTACAATATCCTTCTTCATCCTCCGCCACCAATAGTGCTTCTGCAAGTCCTGGTACATCTTTGCGGCGCCCGGATGGATGGAATGCCGGGAACTATGGGCCTCCTAAAGAATCAACTCATGAATGCCATCAATATCAGGCACACAAATGCGGCCCTGCATCCTCAGAACTCCCTCATCATCCACTGTGACCTGCTTGGCACCGCCGTGCCGAACGTATCTCTAAGAGCACATAGATGGTGATCATCATACTGCCTGGCCCGAATATGATCATACAATGAAGAACGGGCCACGGTATGGTCCAACACACTTCCAGTCTCAGAAACCTCCAATCTCATAAATCGGTTGGCCAAGTCCTGAACATCCAACGCAAGCGGTCGCTCTCCAACTGATAAATAAGCAAGACTACCCATACTGGCTGACTTCAGGCTCAAAGCATCGTCCACCACATTGGCCTTCCCCGGATGATAAAGAATGGTAATATCATAATCCTTCAGCAACTCTAACCATCTCCTCTACCTCATGTTCAACTCCTTCTGTTTGAACAGATACTGCAAGCTCTTATGATTCGTGAACACCTCACATGGCACACCATACAAATAATGCCTCCAAATCTTCAATGCAAGCACAATCGCTGCTAACTCCAAGTCATGAACTGGATAGATCTTCTCATGAACCTTCAACTGACGAGAAGCATAGTCTATAACCTTGACATCCTGCATCAACACTGCACCAAGTCCCACCCGTGAAGCATCACAATACACGATATATGTCCCTGAACCTGTGGGCAAAACTAACACCGGTGTCGTGGTCAAGGCTGTCTTGAGCTTCTGAAAGCTCGCCTCACACTCCTCCGACCACCTGAACTGGGCACCCTTCTGAGTCAATCTGGTCATTGGGGTTGCAATGGATGAAAAGCCTTCCACAAACCGGCGATAATAACCTGCTAAGCCCAAGATACTCCGGATCTCTGTAGCTGAGGTGGGTCTAGGAAAATCTCTGACTGCTGAAATCTTCTTGGGATCCACCTGAATACCCTCTGACGATACCACATGGCCTAGAAATGCAACTGAACTCAAACAGAACTCACACTTGGAAAATTTGGCATACAACTGACTATCCCTCAAAGTCTGGAGAACGACTCGAAGGTGCTGCCCATGCTCCTCACGGGTACGGGAGTAAATCAAAACATCATCAATGAAAACAATCACAAATTAGTCCAATTAGGGCCTGAACACTCGGTTCATCAACTCCATAAAAGCAGCGGGGGCATTTGTCAGCCCAAATGACATCAAAGAACTCATAATGCCCATACCGAGTACGAAAGGCTGTCTTAGGGACATCAAACGCCCTAATACTCAGCTGATGGTAACCAGATCTCAAGTCAATCTTGGAAAACACTGAAGCACCCTGAAGCTGGTCGAATAAATCATCAATCCTCGGGAAAGGGTACTTATTCTTAATAGTAACCTTGTTCAACTGCTGGTAGTTAATGCACATCCTCATCGAGCCATATTTCTTCTTGACAAACAACACTGGGGCACCCCACGGAGAAACACTAGGCCTAATAAAGCCTTTATCCAACAAATCCTGCAACTGATCCTTCAACTCTGGCGGGGCCATACGATACGGCGGGGTAGAAATAGGCTGAGTGCCCGGAGCCAACTCAATGAAAAAGTCAATATCCCTGTCGGGTGGCATACCCGGCAGGTCAGCAGGGAATACCTCTGGAAACTCACGAATCACGGGCACATACTCCATATAAGGAACCTCAGCACTAGAATCGTGAACATAGGCCAAATAGGCCAAGCAACCCTTCTCGACCATACGCCGAGCCTTCATATATGAAATAACTCTACCGGAAGAATGACTAGGAGTCCCTCTCCACTCCAAACGAGGTGCCCCTGGCAAGGCCAAGGTCACCGTCTTGGCATGATAGTCCATAATAGCATAATAGGGGGATAACCAATACATCCCCAATATAACATCAAAGTCAACCATATCAAGAATCAAAAGATCAACCTCTGTCTAGACCACCAATAACTACTAAGCAAGAACGGTAGACTCGATCTACCACTATAGAATCACCCACCGGTGTAGACACATGCACAACAGTACTCAAGGAATCACGGGACATACTCAAATAAGGGGCAAATATGAAGACACATAGGACAATGTAGAACCCGGATCAAATAACACCGAAGCCTCTCGACTGCAAACTGAAACCGTACCTGTAATAACTGCATCAGAAGCCTCAGCATCAGGCTTGGCAGGAAAAGCATAGCACCGGGGTTGATCCCCTCCAACCTGAACATCACTGGGTCGACCTTCTGCGGCCTGACCTCTACCTCTCGTGGCATGTCCTCCACCTCTATGAGTCTGACCTCCACCTCTGGCACCACGACCACCACCCCTAGCTGGCTGAGGGGGTAGGGGTGCGCCTGATGCGGGAACCATGGCATGGGAACCCTGATACTGAGACCCACCAAAACCTCGGGGGGAAAACCTAGAAATATACCCCGTACCACCACAAGAATAACAAGGTCTCTACTGCTGTAGCTGCTGACTCTGGAACTGGCCATGTCGACCCAGATAACCAACCTAGAAGCTCTGAAGTGGCAGTGCACTGATAGGTGCTGGTGGTGCACTAATAGGACCTGGCGGTGCACTGTGAGATACCTGAAGTGCCGACTGATAGGGTCTGGGAGGATGTCCTCTGCCAAAACAATCCCTTCCCCCAGATGAGGCTCCACTGAATCGACCGAAGTGACGGGGCCTCTTGTCACCCCCCCTGACCATCACCTTGTGAAAAAATCATCTCAATCCTCCTGGCCACATTGGCCGCATCCTGTAATGAAATATCAATACCTAACTCCTTGGCCATCTGAAGCCTGATGGGCTGAGCTAAACCCTCAATAAATCTCCTCACTCTCTCACGATCAGTGGGGAGTATCATAATAGCATGCCGAGCTAGAGTGATGAACCTGGTCTCGTACTGAGTGACAAACATAGATCCCTACTGGAGGCACTCAAACTGCCTCCGAAGATCCTCCCTCTGAGTAAGTGGAAGGAACTTTCCCAAGAATAACTCGGAGAACTGAGCCCAAGTCAATGGTGCAGACCTAGCTGGCCTGGTCAAGCAATAGTCTCTCCACCAAGTCTTGGCAGAACCCGAAAGACGAAAAGTAGCAAAATCAACTCCATTGGACTCTAGTATGCCCATGTTCCGAAGAACCTCATGACAGCTGTCCAAATAATCCCGGGGATCCTCTGATGGTGCACCAGTAAATGTAGTAGTGAATAACTTGGTGAATTTATCCAATCTCCATAAAGCATCTGCTGACATAGCAGCTCCCTAAACTGTCGGTGCCACAATGCCCGACTGAGCTACTCCGGCCGTCTGAGGTTCCAGAGTCTGAAACTGAGGATCTAGCTTCTCTGGTGTGCGAGTAGCAGGGGTCTGGATCCCTCCCCCATCCTGAGAAACGGCTGGTGCAGTAGGAAGAAGACCGGCCTAAGCCACACTCTCCATGAGTCCCACTAAGCGGACTAGAGCGTCCTGAAGCACCGGGGTGGCAATGAACCCCTCTGGGACCTGAGCTGGTCCAACTGGGATTGTCTGAGTAGGAACCTCACCGGCAAAGTCTACCTGTGGGTCCTCTACTGGGGCTGCTAGTCTGGGCTGAGCCCTGCCCCTGCCTCGACCTCTCGTACGACCTCGGCCCCTCGTAGGAGCTGCAATAGGAGGATCAGACTGCTGATCGGTAGATGAGGAAGCATGCATTCTCGCCATCTGCGAGAGAGTAGAATCGAAAATCAATTAGCATTTAGAATTCAAATCGCACGACAGAAAAGAGAAAAGTGAAGTTATTCCTAACTTTGCAGCCTTTAGGGGATACGTATAGACGTCTCTGTACCGATCCCTCAGACTCTAACAAGTTTGTCCGTGAGTTGTGAGACCTAAGCAACCTAGTGCTCTGATACCAACTTGTCACAATCCGAAATTCCACCTTCAGGCCATGATGGCGCCTAACGTTGCATCCGCTAGGCAAGCCAACGTGTTAACTGAATTGATTTATTAACAAGTGAAAGTAAAACACTGACTAGATAATTGAGATAAAATGCGGAAGCTTAAAAAAATCTAAATAACAATAGCCAATAACGAAGAAATCCCTTTAAGTACAAAACCCAGAAATGGAGTCACAATCTCATGAACCAGTCTAAGATTTAGCTAAAGATAACAGTTTGAAATAAAATGATATATCTGTCTGGAAACACATAGATGACAGAATGAAAGATAGACAGTGACGCCGAGATCCACAAACGCCTACAAAACTACCTCGGTGTCTTCTGAAATGGACTGAAGGATACTCCCCCTAACGATGTCCACTGGGTCCGGCTGCGTAATCTTCACAACATAAAGAAGTGCAGGTGTAGCATCAGTACAACCGACCTCATGTACTGAGTAAGTGCCGAGCCTAACCTCGGCAAAGTAGTGACGAGGCTAGTACACGACAACAAATATTACATGTGCAGTTCAATAATATAGAAGGAAATAAACAAGAAATACAACTACGGGGAAGAACATGCTGGGGATAAAAGGGAAACAATTGCTAAAACAGTAGAATCAAGTACAAACTGGAATGTAGAAGTAAAACAGGAAGTAACAACTCGAAATAAGTAAAATAGACAGGGGAAGGCGCGCCATGACCCCTCGTGCATAGCCTCACAATCACTCGGCACGGAATGTCCCCTCGTGCATAATGAATATAAAAGCAACAATTGATATGAAAGTTTAATAATACGGCATTTCAAATGTACAGAAATAATCAACAAAATTCTATTATCCCGGCGAGGGATTCAGCTATAACCAATCTCACTCAGAAGTATAATGTCAACAGTAAAACCCTCGACCGAACACATAATCAATAACTTTCTATGTCATGAAATATCCTCAAGGTACCACTTTCAAGGTTCCCAATAATTCAAAGCACATAGAATATTAAAGAAAATTAAATAACTCATCAAAATTCGACTCACGGGTATGCTTGACCACAACATATAGGTACCCGTCACCTCGCCTATACGTTGAACATGAAATACACATAGCAAATAAGACTCTATACCTATTCCCTCAAACTAAGGTTAGGCCAAACACTTACCTCGACTCCAAAAATGCAAGTCAAGCCTCTAGCACTGCTTTCCCTCTCGAATCCAACTCCGAAACTATAGTATCTAGATATAATCGACTCAAAAATATCAATAATGACTCAATAATTCAATCCCAACGCCTAATTATGCTTTTTCCATCATTCTTTCAAAAATACCAAAATTCGATCCGGGGCCCGCTTGGTCCAAACCCGAGGTTTGGACCAAAATCCGATCACCCATTCCCCTACGAGCCCGAATATATAATTTGTTTTGAAATCCGGCCCTTAAACGAGGTTAAATTCCCAAGAATTCCAAAAGCCCTAACTCTACCCAAAATCCCCAATTTCTACCTTTGATTTCATGTTTTTAGACCTAGAATCTAGTAAATGTTGATGAAAATGGAAGAAAATAAGTTAAAGATCACTTACCTAAGAGATTATGGTGAGTAAATGCTTTAAAAATCGCCTAAGAACTTTGGAGAAGAAGGGATTTATGAAAAAATGGTGGAATCTCGTGTAAGCGTTCTGTTTTGGGGTCATTTAAATCACTGGGCAAAAATGACATATGCGATCGCGAAGAAATGAGTGTGATCACGGAGAGTACTGGACAATGACCCTCGTGATCGCTACCAAACGATCGCGTTCGCGTAGAGTAATATGCTACCCAGCCCCCAAATCCCTTTAACGCTATGCGATCGCGTGAGGCCCCTCGTGGTCGCGTAGAGCACTACCCCCAGGCTCTGCGATCGCGTCCTAGGTCCTGCATTCGCGTAGGGTAATTTCCCAACCCCCAGCCATATGAACATCACGATCGCGTGAATTACACCGCGATCGTGGAGGGTAAATCACAGAACACCAGAAACAACAGAACACCAGATTTTTCTAAGCCTAAATCAACCCGACGCCTACCCGAAACTTACCCGAGCCCTCGGGGCTCAAAATCAAATATACACACGACTTCAAAATCATCCTACAGACTTATTCAAGTAATAAAACCACCAAAATAACTTCAAAAATAATGAATTAAACTCCAAAATCTATAGAATTTTCTCAAACTTCATAAACTTCTAAATTTTTCAATTTTGATCCGAAACACGTCAAACCAAGTCCGTCTCTTACCAAATTTTACAGATAACTCACATAACACATATTGAACCTGTTCCGGGCTTCGGAACTATAATACGGGCCCGATAACACAGATTTCACGTCAAAGTTCATTTTCAGAAGTCTTTATTATTTTCAGAAAATAATTTTCTTTTAAAAATTCATTTCTCGTACTTGGGACCTTAGGAATTCAGGGCATATGCCCAGGTCCCATATTTTCCTTATGTTGACCAAAGTCAACTTTATTTAAATAATTATTATAAGAACATCATTTTATCTATTTTCCACATAACGGTTTCCCGACTACACACCAGGGCTGCACACACATATCTAGGTGAGATGAAAGGAGGCTTTCATGGCCTCGGAACATAGATTTAGCTACAATTATACGGGATGACCTTTTGGGTCATTACAACTAGGTGCCGTCACGATATCCAATGGAGGAGAAATTTGACCGTGACAAGGAAGTAATTAAGTAAATGATAGCTGTAACAAGTTAATAACCACTAAACAATAGTTATTTCTGAAAATTGCTCTTTTTAGTATCCTTTTATCCTGTTGTCTTAGGAGTTAGATACAACAGACTTACATTTAATAGGAAAAAAAAATCGAGTTGAAGGGGCTTTGGGGTAGAAAATCGGACGAGAACGTGAATAAAGAGACATAGAGGCATTGAATTTAAAGAGCTTAAATATTTTAGAGCAAAAGAATTGCTGTGCACAGTCATTGACGGACAAAACTAAGAACAAAGATTTCAGATAATACTTAAACTTGGTATACTTTTTAAATTAATTTTGGTTAATTGTAAGAATGACAACATGAAATATATGAATTAAAAATTATGTAATGATAGAAAGTAATCATATGGTATTGATTGGTGAGTTAGTTGAATTGAATATTAAATAGTAGAGGTTGAATGCTTAAACTCGAGAACTAGTTTTGGAGATATATGATCTCGAAATAAAGAGTGTCTTGTGAGTATATTTGTTGATTTTTATATCTAAACAAGTTTGTAGAGAGGGGAATGGGCGTCTTCCGCCTCCCTCAAATATAAAATAAAAAAACAAAGCTAAAAACAAATTAATTCGCACCTAAAGAAAACTAAATACTATATATCACAATATAACTGGCTACTTAATTTTGTAGTGAATCTGATTCTTCAAATTGGGTGGCAAATGTGAGCAACTTTTTGAGGCAATTTGAATTAACTTTTGAGTTTGTATAAAAGTTACTACTACCAAATGATAAAATTTCCTAAAAAATAGTTCTATTACAAAAAATACTATAGTTAAATCAGATTTTATAAACTTAAACACCAAAATGAAAGTAGAAGTGTAAATTTTTAATAATCTTCTCAATTAGTATTATTAAGTAGCTTGTTTTACTCAAAGTTAAAAAAAATGAACCACAATAAAAAAAAAAAATTAAAAGACATAAATGCCAATGTGAAAGAAATAAATGACAGATTATAATAATCTTCTCAATTAGTATAAAATATCACTATTGCTACAACACATAAGAGAACATTCATGTTGGTAATTGGTTCTGAACTCTAATTTATTCATATTGTTGAACTTCAAAAGCCATTCTCATCCTCCTTTGAGAAATTGATTTGTTTCTTCATTTGATTCAAGTTTTTAAGGGAATAGTTCAGCAACTAAGAGAAATTATATAAACACGATAGAGAAACTAGTTTGCTTCTTGATTAATTTTCGCTCGTGTTTTTTGTCAAATAATGAGCAAAAAATGGACTGAAAAAGATAGAAGGAGCAAATCAGTCTCTTTATCGTGTTTATATGTCTCATCTTTGCTGCTAAGCTATTTTCTTAAAAACTTGAAGTAAATGAAGAAAGCAAATCAGCGTCTCTGTCATGTTACTAAGGGTACGTTTGGTACGAAAGAAAATGTTTTTCATGGAAAATGAGTGATTTTATCACTTATTTTACCTTGTTTGGTTATTGAGTGAAAACTTGTTTATCAAAATATTTTTTAGTGTTTGGTTAGAGAGTATAAAATATTTTTTAGAAAAATAATTTTTTATACTACCCTCCTATTCCCCCAAATCCCTATGTTTTAGGTGTTCTCCTCTACCCCCCTCCCCCTCCCCCAACAATACCCAACATTTCATGAGTCTGTTTTATTCAAGAATTTAGTTATTCTTCTAAAAATTCATACAAATTCACAAGGAACTAATGTTTCTCTTTATTTTTAACACTATTTTCATTGCACAAGTCATATCTTTTTACTTCGTATTTGTAGAAATTTGTACATCAAGACTGTATTTTTGTGTGTACATATTTTCTTCTTTTATCTTTTTGTGTTATTTAACATGTATATAAATTTAGTTGACTTTCGAGCCAACATACACATGGAGCATAGAAAGAAATTTGTACATAAGATGATCTACGTACTAACGATATAAAACATGATGGATTAATTTCATTGCATCTGCTTTCGAGGATTTTCGTTAGGTATGGTTTCTTTTTTAGTTAAATAAGTAAAATTTACCATTTTCAGGAACTTGAATTTTTTTCTTTAACTTTTAATTTATAACACAAAAATATTCTTTAACAATATTTATTTAATTTTGAAAAAAATTATGTTCATTAAGATAGAATACACGCGCGACAGATACTAGTTATTTAATAGCGTCAAAAAGTTGATCGGATTTTCTACCCAATTTGAATAATTAAATTAACAACAAAAATGAAGTAGCTACTTAAAGTGTATAGAGTACGTACTATTTTTGTTTTCTTTAGGAACAAATTAATTTGTATTTATTTTAATTGCTTTAAATATTTTTTCCTTTTTTTAATTTCAGGAAAGCGGAAGACGACAACTCCCCTCTCAACAAACTTGATTAGATATAGAAATCAACAAATATATGACCACTGATCTGAAGTTTGAACTGCTGCAACTCAATATCGAATCATTAGTTAGAAATTTGAACTAATGTAGCTGAATATCGCTGCCCCATTACTTTCAAGAGTGGCTAGCTTTGCAATTTTATAAAATATTATAGCTTACTTTTAAATTAGAGCGCCTAATAATGGCTATTTGTGCAAATGGCCCGATTAAATAGGGGCATTTGCATCCTTACCCGCTTTTTGTGTCACGTTTTAACTTATACCCGCTTTGTAAAAAAAATTGCAAGTGTACCCGCTTTTTTGCATAACTTCAGCATACGGGGCGGAAGTAGCAAAGACAATTACGCAAAACTTCAGCATTCTAGTAGACTGGCCTGAAGTAGCTTGCAAACTTCAGCACTAGAGCTGAAGTTTTTGTTTTTAAGTTTTTGTCTTTGTAACTAGGGAACTTTAGCTCTAGAGCTGAAGTTTTTGTCTTTGTAACTGGGAAACTTCAACTCTTTTGTAACTCGCGAACTTCAGCTCTAGAGCTGAAGTTTTTGTTTTATAACTGTCGCGAGTTACAAAAGAGCTGAAGTTTTTGTCTTTGTAACTGGGGAACTTTTGTAACTCGCGAACTTCAGCTCTAGAGCTGAAGTTGTTGTCTTTATAACTAGGGAACTTCAGCTCTAGAGCTGAAGTTTTTATCTTTGTAACTGGGAAATTTCAGTTCTAGAGCTGAAGTTTTGTCTTTGTAACTTGGAAACTTCAGCTCTTTGTAACTGGCGAATTTCAGCTCTAGAGCTGAAGTTTTTGTTTGTAACTGGTGAACTTCAGCTCAGCGAGGAAAACGGGGCTGAAGTTATTTAAAAAGTGGGTACAATTAAAAAATTTTAAAAAATAAGTATAGGTTAAATGGGGGTGACCAAATAGGATGCCCCGTACAATTTTTACGATTAAATATTGTTTGCTATTTGTAAATTTTGACAAAATCCGTATTAGACTAAGTCTTAATTCAGAAGAAGGGCCGTGATTTTGACTTTATGACTTATGAATTCAAGAAAAAATAATTTATTGGGTTTTGATAAATTATTTACATGTATTAAGTAAATTTTTAACACAAATATATACGGAATATTCTATCGAAACCATACAGGGCCGGATGAGATGACACCGCTTCGCCGGGAAAAAAAGTTAAATGTTTATGTTAATATTTTGAAAAAATGAAGCAATATATAGTAATGCCACCTCTTCTGGTAGAATGTACTTCTTGGTCCGTTGGTCAAGCTAGTATTTGGGCTTGTAAAGGTTGTAGGTTCGAATTCCTATTTTTTGAAGATCTTTGAGCGTTTCTTTTGTTAAAAATTTGAGGCTAAGGAGAATTAAACCTACAACTTCATTTATTTATATCAAAATGACTTGTCAATCTCCGGAAGAATCACGCCCTCTTTCCAATCAAATATATTCGAAAGTGTTCCCGAGGCAGGATAAGAAAAGAGAAATTGATCGACTAACTTGAACAGATTCATAACTTGCTTTCATCTGTCGTGTATGAGGGAATCAAGGAGTAATGATATAATTTAACGTACTATAATAGGTTACTTTAGATTACATGCAATTATTTCAAGTGAATAGACCTGTATAAAATTTTTTATACGATCACGTCACTTAAAAAGTAAGTAATAACTGGTGCCACATATTCATTTGTTTCTTTTTCCTACCCATCCTCATTATCCTAATTTGCATATCGTTTTTTTAAACAATCGAGAAGCACAATCTAATATTTTTCCTCCTTTAGAATTAGCTCAAGTTGTTAAAAAGGAAATGGTTCACATTAGGAGAAGCATTTAAATAAATAGGTGGTATAGGAAAAGAAATAATTTTATTCTTTTCCTTCTATTCATGGCAAATGCAAATTGTACTAATAAATATTCGAGATATAGTAATCAACTAAACTAAAGATGGAGCAAATGTGTCCAAATTGTAAAAACATTACCCAATTTAGCTGGTTGAAATTAGTAAGAGTTTCAGAGTTCCAAAGCTTCTTATCGTTAATGTTCTTTTAAATTGTCTATAGTTTAAAAATATTTCCCCTCCTTTCTTGTTGAAATCATGAAATGCAACACCCCACTCAACCTGGGAAAATTTATTAAGAAAAAATAATAGTTTAAAAATATAATTATGACAAGCTGAATTTTTTCTAGTTAACTGACGTGTCAATTTTTGGTGCTGAATAAAGTACGCCTACAAGAGAAAAAGTTTAGTGAGTATGTGTGAAATTAGCCCTTCTTTTATTTGCAAATTAACTTCTAAAAATCCGTAGAAAATTCAGTTTGCTTTTTGTAAATGCTGAAAATATGATAACTATGCGTTAAATATGGAGTATGTGTCAATAGTGTCAGATATTATGCAGAATCCAAAATGGATTACAAAAGGTCAAAATGGAGCCTTCATTCTGTTTGTATAAATAGAGTTTCCTCAACACACCAATATTGAAAAAAGGTGAGTTCACACAGGGACGAATCCAGTGTATCGGTACCGGGTACAATTGATTCATTACTTTCGACGTGGAACATAAATTTATATGTAAAACCTATCTAAATAGGAACAAATAATAGATATGAACCCATAACTTTAACAATATTATAGGTTCAATACTAAAAATTTTAGAGGTTGAACGCATAAAATTCAAATCCTGGATCCGTCTCTGAAGTTCACATTCAACCATTCTTCACCTTTGTCGTCCTCAGTGATTTTTCTGTGTATTTTCTTGATTTAGTGATGATTTTTTGTGGGTTTTCCTGATTTTGAGGTTTCTTAGTTTCTTTTGGAGTTTTTGAGGTCTTGATTTCTAGCACTCTATAAGTGCATCTTTGTTTTAGAATTAGAAACTAGATGGCACATTCAATCTATATATACACACACATACAGATATGGGTGTATGTATGAATGTTCAGTGATGATAAAAATGGGATGGTTCCTTTGAATTAATATCTTCAATCTGGATTGTGTGAAACTTTGATTTTGAAATTAAAAGGCTTTTCCTTTAAGTTTATTAGCGCTTCAAGAAAATGTTTTTACAAATCAAATAAAGGCATCATGCAATTTTGATGCGTGGTATGGTTACACAAAAAGAGAATTCAACATGCATGTACTAACATCCTTCTGTTCTTTTTGTCGTGTTCATCTTGATATCTTAATATAGTATATTATACTTTTTAAAACGAACTCTATTGGACATAATTAATGAGCCTAAATTGATTTGCTTCTTCAATTAATTTAAGTTGTTTAGGGAATAACTAACCAGTCAAGGGGAAACGCTGATATTTGCTTGTGATTTCTCATACAATGAAAGACAGTGATTGGGTGTTGGTGAGTTTGGTTCTTTTCAAATCTAATTTTGTCATTCAATTCTTTTCCCTTTTATGCACTTGTCATTCAATTCTTTTCCCTTTTCAAATAAAATTATTATACTATCGTTGATCTTGCTTTTTGTACAATACCACAGTATACGTGGAATGAATTGCAAAAGGAAGAAGCCCGTAAGATGATGATAAAGAACCAAATACCTGTTGTAGACAATGAAGCCAAAACTGTGAAGAATCAAAATGCCTCTTTTGAGAAGACAACACTAGACAAACAACAGCCAAAAGACATCAATGGTAATTGGTTAGGAATTCTACGTTATTCTATTTCTCGTTTTGGATGGGATGTGTTACTCAGTAGGAGGGAGAGAACGATAGAAAGGTTGAGGCGTATCCAAAATTTTAATTCACAAGTACAGAGTATCAGAATGCCTATTACCATTATGTTATAATTAAGGGGGTTGGGGGTGCAGTGGCGAAGCCAGGACTTTTCGCAAGGGTGTTTCATAAAAGAAGTTCTCCGGCAGAGGGTGTTCAGTATATGTCATACACCTCTTAAACCTAATATTTTATCTATATAGCTAGTGTAAAGTAGCTTCGCCCCTCGGGTGGGGATGGGGAGAGACTTGACATGCATATATCATGTCATTACAACTTTTGAGAAGTTTCTAATCCCCGAGTGTTGAACTCCATGTAGAAGAGGGTGCTGCAGTTGGAGCAACTAAGGGTAACATCATTGGGAATGCAGGGAACGGTGTATCTTCTGGATCGAAGAGTGTTCATGAATCAACTGATGAAGTAAGTGTATTTTTGCCCTATACTTAAACTTCATGCATATATTTGCATCCCATGTCGCCTTCAGTTTTAATTTTAAGATTAATCAATGTGTTTGCAGCCTGCGAATGAAGATGTAGGGGCTTCTCCTCAACAAAATGATGTTGCAGAAGCAAACCCGCAAAAGGTACTACAAAGAACATAACTTTAATTTTTCCCCTTCAAACTGTGCTGATAGTTGCAAAACTTGCTCCTGTTACTTCGACATAGAGCCATCTATTTTAAAGAAGAATAAGAAAACAAGGTAACCTGAGTAAGACAAGATCGAAGAACTATCTCCACTGGGCTCAAAGTGGCGTTGCCTCTGAGTGATCAAAACTTAGTTGCGCTCAAAACTTAATAAGGTGAACCAATCAAATAGGTTCAGATACTTTAGAGCCATTTGCCTCCAGCTTTTTCTTAGGTGCTGAACATGCTTATTTAGTATGTTTTCCTGATAAAATGTTTTGTTTTTTTGTTTTGTTTTGACGCAGATGGAGTGATGCGTTTGTTGTGGGAACTTACTTTGTTGTCATACCTGTGGTGGGGTATCGGCTGGTGACAAGATATTACTACCAGCTATTATTTAGTAATATTTTACTCTTATATAAATTAACCGCAGTGTGTTTTTTCTTCTTCCATAGAACAGAAAACCCTAGGCAAATGTGACAAATAACGCAGCCTTTCCACCAAATTAAGGAAAAAAACGTTCACTTCAAACCCTAAAACAGACCAATGGCTGGTCTACCCAACGACATCTCGATGACTATTCTCTCATATTTACCCGTGAAATCTCTGTTACGATTCAAGTGTGTTTGTAAAGCAGTGTGTTATTGGATTTCATGTCCAAAATTCCAGCTCTCCAATCAACGACGACGAGAAGGAATGATCATCGGGATAAACGATTCATCATTTTCAACAGAGGAAAAGCCCATAATAAAACCCTACTTTCGCTTGATCATAAACCAACAACTAACTCACTAAGTCTCTTCTTTCTCTAAACAACCCATAACGACTATTTTCTAACCAAGAGTCTTCTACACGCGCCTGTCAATGGACCCGCCGGACGGTTCCGCTCCGGTGCATCTGGAAAGTCAATCAACTCCAAATCCAACGGCGAACCAACCTACCGAATTTACAGATGGAAATTTGTCCTATGCTACAAAAGTCACCACTTCCACGAATGTTCCGATTCCTCCAAATTGCCATGGCAGGGATTTGGTTGTTGCTACTCACACCACTCACAATGGGATGCCGGTGGTGCTCTTCAAAGCATCGGATTACTACGGTGTTATGGAAGAAGAATGCAAGCTTACAATTGTTGGAGGACGAAGGACAACATATGTGGAATGGTCCCCTGATTTCAAACCTGAAGAGGATCTGCCTATTGCTCCGGTATGAGTCCTCCTTCCTGGTTTACCTTTTCACATGCACACATGGAACTATGTTAAACAAGTGGTGAGTGCAACTGGTACTCCCCTTGAAATGGATTTGGCTACTAGAGGAAGGACGAGGCCAAGCATGAAAAAAGTTAGAGTCGGAATCGACCTGCTTAAAGATCAACCAAACTGTATTTATGTGGGACAAATATATTAGAATGCTCCTCAAAAAGGTTTTGTTCAAAAATTAGTGTTTGAAGGCGTGCCAAAATACTGTAAGTTTTGTCGAAAGTTGGGACACAATATGATCAATTGTAGAGCTCTAGAAAGGAAGAAGGCTGGTGAAACTAGAGAATTGGAAGCTCAAAAAGCTGTGGCAAATCAGAGTGAAGAAGCAAAAGGAAATGAAAAAGACAACAAACTGGATGAATCAGAAAATGGTATTGCTATAAAAAATGATCAAACTAGTGCCAATATGATACATAATCAATTGGACAAAAGAGTGGTGCTGAACTGGAGAATGACTTTCAAAAGCCATCAAGCAATATCAAAGATAGACCAGCAGAAAGATTAAGAAGCGCAAACAGAAGAAACTTCCCAAGAAGAATACTAAAGTTATTTTCAAGCCCACGATCAATCCGTTAGAAGTAACAAACAAGGGCAAGAAGAACAACAAAGAGATCACCACGGCTTTACAAGATATGGATCAGGGAAGCGAACATGGTGAGGCTACGGATAAACAGAGGCATCCGAGCAACAACAGAGAGGGGGAAGTTCATAGTCAGGATACATCTATCAAAAATCAAAGCAATAAGGAACACACTGGATCATCTAATAACAGTGAAGCCAAGAAGACTATCAGGAATCGATACAAGAAAATGGTGATCAAAATAAAAATGGAGATCAAGAGAAAATACAAGAAGGAAACAAAGCTCTTACAATGAGAGATTATGTCAATGAGTCAACAAGTATACCTTCAGAGATCAGAAACCTACCTAGGATTGATGTGGTAGTCGATCTCAATATAGAATTCAATCCAAAACAAGACAAATATATTACAAGCCAACAAATTGAAGTGACTTCCCCTAATAGGGTGACAATCATGATTCTAGATGACCAACTCCAAACAGAATCGAAGAAAGGATCCTTTCAGGTCATATGAGGCAGAAATGGGAAGAAAAAAGGAAAAAAGAACAAAAACAAATATAGTACACCTCCTAAAGGAGGAAACTCATGCTAACTCTATGTTTTGTTCCATGGTAAGTGCAATATTCTGGAACATTAGGGGAATCAATACCAAAAAAGCCTTGCCAAGGCTAAAAAAACTGATTACCATCTATAAAGTGGAACTTGTTGCCATTCTGGAACCTTTTGCTAGTACCAATCAAATTGAAAGGTGCAGGAGATTCCTTGGCTATCAAAATTGTATCTCCAACACTAATGGTCAGATTTGGATCATGTGGTCAGGTAACAACATGACCACTGTTTTGAACAATCATGAGCAGCACCTTAGTATCAAATTGCACTATAGGGCTGTTAATAGTGATCTTTATATACAACAATGTATGATAAGTGCACTACTAAAGAAAGGAGAGATCTATGGAGTAACTTAGAGTGCACTCATCTCCAGGTGAATGGTCCATGGTGCACTGGGGGTGATTTCAATGTCATTCTAACCCAGACGAGGAAAAAAGGTGGCAGACCACATAGAATGAATAAAAGTCTTGATTTCTATACTTGTATGGATAACTGTGGAGTGATGGATTTGGGATTTGTTGGACCAAAGTATACATGGTGTAACAATTGGGAACCTAGAAGAAGAATATGGAAGAGGCTTGACAGAGTGTTTATGAATGATCAATGGTCTCAAGTTTTTCAAAATAGCAAAGTCAATCACTTGTCTAGAATTGGGTCTGATCATAGGCCTATTCTAATTCAATGTCATGATCCTAACCAACGGGGGCCTAAATATTTTAAGTTTTTAGATTTTTGGACTAATCAACCTTCTTTTTTGCAGGTAGTAGAAGAAGTCTAGAATAATCAAGTTCATGGAAATCCTTTATGGAGACTTCAACAAAAGCTCAAAATTCTTAGTAGAAGGCTGACTCAATGGTCTAAAGAAGACATTAGCAATGTCTTTGATCAAGTCCAGTATTGGGAAAACAAAATACAAGAGCTTGAACAAAGTGAGCTAAATAACAATGATGATAACTCTAGGACTGAATTGAATAAAGGCCAAGCAGAATATATTAGGTGGATGGGGATGCAGGATGCCATTCTCAGGCAGAAAGCTAAGGTGAATTGGTTTGAAGAAGGTGATGCTAACACTAAATATTTTCATAGAACTATCAGAGATAGAAGGAGAATATTACAAATTCACAAATTTAAAGACCACATGGGTCAATGGATTGAAGGAGATTCTAACATTGGCAAAACAATTGTTCATCATTTCAACAGTTCTTTAATATCAAACACCACTTCAGTGATCAAGATATCATTAATTGTATCGGTCAGTGTATTATGATGACGACAATGAAACCCTTACTTCCATTCCTGACACTGAACATATTAGAGATGTTGTATTCAACATGAGTCCTACTAGTGTAGCTGGGCCGGATGGTTATAATGGGAAATTCTTTCAAACATGTTGGGACATCATTAAGGATGATATTACTGATTTTGTTGAAGATGTCTTCAATGGTAGGAGACTTTCTAAGTTTTTTCTCATATATGCCTTGTTCTATTCCTAAAGTGGACTCTCCTAATAGTTTTTCGGATTTGAGACCTATTAGTTTGAGTAACTTTACAGCCAAGATTATCTCCAAAATCCTTTCTAGAAGACTAAATCCTATTCTAGGGAAACTCATATCCGAGAACCAGAGTGGCTTTGTCAAAGGTAGATTGATCACCGAAAGCTTCTAATGGCCTCTTCACTACTAAAACTTGCTATACCCTCATCTATGAATCTCTTAATATTTTTCAAATAGGAAAAAAGTTTGATTGGATATGGTCCCTGAACTATCCCAATAAAATCAAAATTTTCCTATGGCTTTGTTACCATAAGAGAATTCCGTCTAGGAAATATTTACAATCAATTGGCATCACTATAGACCCAACTTGTACATGCTGCCGCAAAGAGGAGGAAGATATTGAACACATTTTTCTCCGTTGCAACATGGCAAAACATTTCTGGCACTCCCTACTAAAATAAATCTCCACCCTTACTCACCAACTCCACTAATGATCACTGACTTATCCTTCTTAAAAATTGGAATCCTTTTATTAATTGTCTAACTACTTTGCCTAGCACTATTAAATGGGAAGACCTATTTCCCTTTATAATATGAAACATCTGGCTTACTAGAAATAGCAACAAGATCAATAATACCAACCATCCTCTCTAATAATGAAACATGTCCTTGAATATAAAATCTGCTCAGAAAAAGAAACTAGCATTTCAAAGAAAATTCCCATTACAATTTCTTGGCATCCCCCCTCCCCCCCCCCCCCACAGGATGGTACAAACTTAATACTGATAGTGCTTTTCGAAGTACTACATCAACCTCAGGCATAGGTGGACTGATCAGAGATGCAAATTCAAATTGGATCTCAGGCTTTATAAAATCAGTCCATGCAGATTCACCTATTCATGCAGAGCTTCTAACCATCCACCAAGGATTGATCTTTGCAAAAAATAACAATTTTGCTCCAATAGAAGTGAAAACCGACTCAACAGATGTTACACATTACCTTGAAAAAAGGATCTTTAACTTACAACAATATCATTTTTTATTGCAGATGGTTAATGAACAAAATGGGGCAAGTAGTTCTCATGCATAGCTGCAGAGAAGGCAATGCAACAACTCACTTGACGGCAAAAGAAGGTTCAAGACAGTCTACTAAGAATAAACTTTTGTGTTATTATAAACCACCTATTTTTGTTTAGTCCAGGATGCTGGAAGACAAGAATGGTGCTGCAATAGTTCGTAACATGTCTTTTAATGTTTGTAACAATTTAGCTGCCTTAGGGAACATTGATGCTATGATCAGCATCTATGGGAATGCCAACATGGCTTGTAATGATACTATCCTACTTTAGTCTTTAAATAATATCCTCTTATTCTCACAAAAAAAAAAAAAAAAATGCGATGACTATCTTCCATTTGGGGGACTTTGTTTTGACTCCTCCAAGATGTTACAAGGCAGTGCTGATTATCATCAGACCCCAGATTATGGCGGTGAAGACAAAAAGTGGAGGCGACTCGAATTCCCTTATGATATCCGCTCAGTCAGAAGAGGTGGAAATAGAGGTGGAGTTACACTGCATGAACGAATTCACTATATAGTAAAGATAAGAGTGTGGGAGGGTTTTGAAAATAGTAACCATGTAATTTATTTTGATCCATCACTGAAACCTTCCACAAGTTACCGGTCCCTGAGTCTGCTCACCGAGAGAATCTTACAGTTAGATTAGGAGTTTTGAATGAATATCTTTATATGATCATGAATTGTTTGGGAGATGATAAAAACGAGGTATTTATCATGAAGGAATCATGGACAGTCTTATTTGACATAAAGAATTTAAAAAATATATTCTTCTTGGGGATTGCTCATGACCGAGAATGGCGAATTACGTAGTAATTTTTATGATACATGATCGTCAGTTTAAAGTTGCTATATACGATCCACATTGTAATATGGAAGACATTGATTATGTGGAAAGCTTGATCTCGCCAAAAGGAATACAAGTGGATTGAGAAGTGGCACATTAAATTTATGGACGGCGATTGAAAAAGCTTTGGTAATCTATTCTTTCAATGACATACTGTAGGAATAGCATAAAGTACTTTTTTCTGATTATTTTGCTTTCTGGCACTGCGTTTAACATCATTCTTTGGTACCAAAACAGCTTTTTTGGTATAGCTAGTATGAATTATATGAACTTTTAATGTGTGAAATGAAAGGGAAAAAAATCTTTTAATTGTATGTTTATTTACAGCTTGTTTGGATCGCTGTTAGGTATTCTTTCATATTGTATTGTATGGTATTGTATTGTTTCATATTGTATTGTATTGTATCACTTTGATGTATATAACGTTTGGATGGATTGTCTTGTTTGTCGTCGTTTCATGATGTCATAAACCAACAATATGAAGAATAAGTATTGTTTCATATTGTATCATATTGTATCGCTTTGATGTATAGAATGTTTGGATGAATTGTCTTGTTTGTCGTCGTTTCATAATGTCATAAACCAACAATATGAAGAATAAGTATTGTTTCATATTGTATTGTATTGTATCGTATCGCTTTGATGTATATAATGTTTGGATGAATTGTCTTGTTTGTCGTCGTTTCATGATGTCATAAACCAACAATATGAAGAATAACTTGTAATATTATAAAATAAAAAAAGTAAGATACGAGGTAGAATTATTATATAAAAAAATAGGATAAAGGATAAAATATGATTATTTAATAATAAAGCAGGGCAAGATGAAAAAAAAGGCAACAACATGACCACATCAAATCAGTCGTTTCATAAACGAATTTAACGATAAGATACAATAAAATTTAAGTAACAATCAGAATAAATATATTATATTTAAAGTAACAATACGATACAATACAATATATAACAACCATCCAAACAAGTTGTCAGCTCTTCGGTTCTCCACTTACTAATTACTTACTGATTGGGCTGGTTTCTGATTGGCGCACGTAGTTTTCGTTGAACATTTTTCTAGGATTTCAATTAGAACGAAACCTGATTGCCCCGGAAAAAGATTTAGGATCTAAGAATAACAGAACTCTAATTGCTATTTACCCTTACAATATTTCGGAATGTATCTGCCAATCTTTAATTACTAGATTGTAAGTTCGACTGTAGCACTCGACAGTAACCGCAGAGCTAGAAGGTAAGCTATGGGTTCCGCCGAACCTGATTGCTTTAGTCCAAATCTTGTATTTTTTAAAGAAATTCACTAAATATGTATAAAATAAAGATTGAGACCTCAGATACTAACATGCATCTTAGAGCCACTAAATTTCAAATCCTAACTCTACCTATGCTCATTGATAGCAATGATATGCAATAAGTTAGAAGATGGTGAACTTTAGAAAGAAAAACTGTCTTTGCTTAATACAGAATTGTATCATATAACTGCATTTGCTTTTATGTTGTCTATCTCATGAAGCCACTAGGTTCAACCGAATCCGTAGCTTATATCTCCTCCCTGAGATCTCACAATACATTTAAAGAGAACAAAACAAGTCTAATTGTGCCATTTTCATTAGTTAGAAGCTACATAGGTTAATGTAAGCTCCAATACTGCAAGGAGACAAATCATGTAGGAATTACAAATACACATAATTAAGCACTAGAACATGACTTTCTAGCAGGAAGCATTAATTTCTGAGTGCAATCAGAAACAGAATGCTTTTTAAAGCAATTAGTTTCATTTTTCATTTTATAACTTCCTTCTAATACCCATTTCTTGAACTTGCATATTAATTTTCTCCTTTTGGAATGATCATTTGAATGACCTCCATTAATAGGGGAAGTTAAGCAAGATTCATCGTGTCCCACTGATGAACGTAACTGCTCCTCATGATTAAGTTACTTCTCTATATTCTTTTCGCAAATTCAATTCTTGATATTGGTTTTTCTCTTGTTCTATTTGTTCTTCATTCCTGCTCATTAATTCACCCCTTAGGCATGGCTCTTTGTCTTCAGTAATAATAGGTATAGTATGATAAGAGGAAGAGGGAAACTTTCTTCTATAAATAGAATAACTTTGCTAAAATTTTCTGTCTTATTAAAGTAGTTCTCAAGTTATCCTTTTTAAAGATTGGTAGAGTGTTGAAGTTGCAGATGTCGGCCGATAAAACAACCATAGTGTCAACAAGCTGCCCACCTAAAAAGAGGCATGAATACTCAGCAGAAACAATATCTAAAATGAAGCTTGGACGACGTGAGCTGTACAGACAACCGTCATTTGACAAAAAAGAATCACTTTTATCACAACGATCGACGATTAAAAAAGTCAGCGCTGATTCCACTAAAGAAGGGTCTGTTGAAAATGTAAATTTGATTTTTGGGTTTTTGGATTGGGTCACAATATTTTAAAAGTCTAATTATTAAGAATATTCTAGAAATTATCATATGAATAATGTTATTAATAGAATACTCTAGAATATTGTAGTATAAGAAATATCTAGAGTATATGGAATATAATAGTATGTTCTAGAGTAATCTTTGTTATGACTACATTAAGAGAAAAGTGTAGAATACTCTAGAGACTTATTTGTTGCCATTAGATTAGAATTGAAGTGACTTAATCCTAGCCATTGGTTGAGGTGGTGCCACTAGTATAAATAGGGGTGATGTCTTCAAGTTTTAAAAATCAAGAAGTTGTAATACAAGTTAGCCTTTTCCCAAATATTCTAGCTTCTCCTTTTAAAATATCTCTCATTTCCAACAAAGTGGTATCAGAGCTACTTTGATCCTTCGGCATGACTAATTTGCAATCGTTCCAAGTCCCTTTGCTCAACAAGAGCAACTTCGACAATTGGAGCATAAAAATGAAGGCGCTATTGGGAGCCCACGACGTGTGGGATATCGTCGAGAATGGTTACGAGGATCCGACACCGGACTATCCCAACAACAAAGAGATAAGTTACGGGATGCGAGAAAGAGGGACAAGAAAGCTCTCTATCTCAAGTATAAATATGGGTGATGTCTTCAAGTTTTAAAAATCAAGAAGTTGTAATACAAGTTAGCCTTTTCCCAAATATTCTAGCCTCTCCTTTCAAAATACCTCTCATTTCCAACAGGGTCATCCTTCAAAGCTGAGGTTGACTTACCTAGGAAAAAAACTCTCACGATACGCGAGCCAACTTCTGTTACTGAGACAGGTAGGAAACAAAAAAGATATAATTTTTACATGATACAGACTAAGCAGGAAGACACAGTTATACGCACACATAGTCTTTGTAAAGGAAAGAATATTCTTACTGGCCATTTTTCCATGTTTGAACTTGGTAAGTCGGAGGAAATATCTTGTTTAAATTTGAATATACTCACTTCTAATGTATTAATTATAATTATTTGTATATTAGGTTCAACATCTGGTGCACCCCATGAACGACAAGATCCACACACATTGGATATCCCAAACAAAGGTTTGTCTCAACTAAATTTTATACCAACGCCCACTACTAATCTCTTCTCAACAGTAATTGTATAGTTGTTTCAACTAATATACATAGGTTATAGATCAACAAAAATAGGTTTGGACTTTAAACAACTGCCCAGTAGTGCAAGTATTTTAAAAACGGTACCAAACTGTAAATATTGTGGTCACTACAACATTTTAGGCCTTTGACTAACCCGGAAAAGTGTGGCCTAAACTAGCAAAAAATGTGGCCTTTGGTCAAAGGCAACACTTTTCGACTTTAGAAAACGCTTTTCTGGGGTGGCCAAAAGAAGCGTAACCTTTGACATAAGGGCACGCTTTTCAAATGTTGTCTTACGAGCCACGCTTAAAAGCATGGCCTATTAGTCAACAAAGACAACACTTGCTACACCCTATATGGCAGCGCTTTTATACCCTACAACTACATACAAAAAGTGTGGCCTTTGTTATCTTTTAGGCCACACTTGTTAATCGTGGCTTTTAAAGGAACACTTAGAAAGCGCGGTCTTTGCTTTATACATGGTAGACGTGCGGACATATGGCCACACTTTTAAATCGTGGCAATTTTGGTTACGCTATACAATTTATTTGTTAATTTTAAAAAAATTTACATTTTACATATATTATGTAATTACAACTATTTCAAGCACATGCATTATTATCATATATTTTGATCATATAAAGAACTAAATTAGCTAATAAATACTAGAAATAATAATTCAAATGAATACACATACTAATAAAACAATATGTCAAAATGCTCATTAACAACAAACTTTTCAAAAGTGAGTATGTTCATATAGTATCATGAATATTAGATATCTCAAATATCCAAAAGTTCTTCACATTCACATTAAAATCAAATTGACTTTCCGCCACCATTTCCAATTGCATCACGCACTTTCTCCTACACATAAAAAGAAATTTATAATTAGATAAAAACTAAACTTTGATCATCCGTCAAGAGGAACAAAGACTATGATAACATATAGTAGCACCATGGTTTGCATATTTTCCAGTCACATATAAATAAAAATTGAATGATGAGTACTATAAGCAAAATATAGTAGTCCCATTTCACTCACCTAGATAATAGATAATAGTGATGAGTTTCTAGATAATAGTGATGAGTTACAACAACATCACATCTCTATGCTTAGGTGAATAGCTAATACAACAAAATGTCCCTAAATGGCAAATGTTTTTACCTTTTCTTAGAGGCCATCTGGAATAGGAAGCCCATTCTGTTCTCACCAACTAGCAACCAGACCCTTCACACAACAATTAGGAGTTAAAACAAGATGAGGGAGCTCCTGTTGAGTCTTTGGGCATGAGTTATGTCCATCACTGAACCATTTCTCAATGCAAATCCTTTCATATGTTTGCCCAGAAGCTATTATCACAGGGTCATACATTAACTATAACGATATTGGACACCTCAACTCTTCAGGAGGCTTAGGCATCTGGTCTGTCTCCTAAAGTTTGGTTTAAAATTAAAAGAACTAAGCTTAGAGAATTGTCGGTCAAAGGCATGAATAATATTGCCCCGGGTCCAATACCATCCTCGAAGGATCCCTGAACTGTGGGTGAAGCTCTTTAATCACAAATTTTAAATGTCAAAACGAAATTTTAATGCATTTTAACCCGGAGAATAGTGCATACGCCAAAATTGTTGCTCAACTCCAACCAAAACAGCTACTAAAATGCATCCAAAACAGCCATGAAAACTAGCCACAAACTCTACCGAAACACCTCTAAACTTCAGCTCTAAATTAGCCTCAGAACGACCCCAGTGCGCAATTCAAACAGGAAAACAACATAAACAGTGCGCAATTCAAACAGGAAAACAACATAAACAGTGCGCAAAAGGTACTGGAAAAAGATTGCTAATTCTGAACTCAAAACCATCAACGATTTCGGTTAAGGAAAGATAATTTCTGTCATAGAGGAAGATGGGGGGTGGGGAAGAAGAGATATAGAAAGTAACCAAAGAGTGATATAATTATATTATTGAATTCTCAATAATAATATACTAAAAAGGAACTCATAATTCACAGCACTTTCTAAAGTGTAGACTTGACATACTAGAGAAATGGGAGATAAAAAAAACGTGAGATGCCTTAGTTTTTTAATGTAATCATCAAGGGAGACTTTGAGCTAGTACTAGATTTCTTAATCCAATATACTCTCGAACTCAGGAAATTATTAATCATTCAAGTTGTCGCCAGATATGAAGTTCCCCATTTACAAAGACAAAATTTTGTCTTTTGTAAATGGGAACTTCAACATACGGGGTTGAAGTTCCCAAGTTATAAAGACAACAACTTCAGTATACGGGGCTGAAGTTCCCCAGTTTACAAAGACAAAATATTTTATTTTTCTTTTTAATTATTACAACTAAAATTATTATAAAAAAAGTATTAGAAGCTTTAAATAATTATTTTATTTAACTAAAATTATTATAAATAATTATTCGCTAGGTAATTAGTTTTAATAGATTATAATGGCATCTATGTAAAGTAATTTTTTAAGTTATATTTAAGTATATGACTAATTTAATACGCATACATAAATTATATTGTAATTGATGATCAATCTTATACATTACTAAGTATGAATAATTAATGAATTGATAAAGCAATATAAATAATATAAATGTAATCCGTTAACACTTTTGTATTACAAGAGATGGATATATTAAAATATACTCTAACATGCTATATATAGAGTTAAAATTGTACAACGAAGCGTATTATGTTAG
>ML409364.1:41355-65075 GCA_005239525.1 Nicotiana knightiana | reverse complement strand
GAGTTGTGGGTTGGCTGTTTCTGGTCAGATGTTCTTCCTATCATTTTTCGAAAGCGCAATTTCAAATGGGAGATGCTGCAGAAAATTCTATTTCAAATGATCATCATTTTTCCCTCTCAAAATAACCTATTGCTATGGACCTTCGATCCGAAACTAGTCAAACAACGTGCAAACTAATAAGAATAAACTCAAAGAATCTTAATTAATCATTTTATAACAATTCCCTACATTACTCGAAAAGTCAACAAAGTCAACCCCGAGCCCGCACCTCAGAACCCGACAAGATTCACAAATTCCAAACAACCATTCAGTTACGAGTCCAACCATGCCAAATCATCCAATTCCGACCACAAATCGCCCCTCATAAATTTCACTCTCCAACAACATAGTCTAAAAATCCCCAAATTTTAATTTCGATTCATGAGAAATAGGTGAAATAATCAATAGGTATTCAATATTTACGGACAAAAGTGATTAAAAGTCACTTACCTCCTCAAACTAGCTGGAACCCTCTCCAAAAATGGTCGTAGACCGAACTTTAAAATCCCAAAAATGAGAAAGTCCACTAAGCCCTTCGTTTTTATTCTTCAGCTAACGATTTTGCACCTGCGGATAACATAATCGCTTATACGCTTCCGCTTTTATGGAAAATCCCCGCTTCTGCGAAGATCACTAAAAATCCGACCAGCCGCTTCTGTGGTTCAAGATCGGCTTTTGTGGGACGGCACCTGCGGAGAACCCTCTGCTTCTACCTGCGGAGAACCCTCCGCTTCTGCAAAAACAGACTCCCCATCAAAGTCCGCTACTGCAACCACCTACTCGTATCTGTGGCCTTGCAGGTGCGGAAGATTCCTCGTATCTGCGCTCCCATGTCTCCTCCATGAATTTTGCACCTGCGACGACCCACGGCACCTGCATGACGCATCTGCGGCCACTCCTTCCGTAGGTGCGATGACACTAGACTTCAACAACAACAATATCCCTCAAGTCTAAATTTCAATCTGAATCTTACCCGAAGCCCCCCAGGACCCTATCCAAATATACCAACAAGTCCTAAAACATAATATGAGCTTAGTCGAAGCCTCAAATCATGTCAAACAACATCAAAACTACGAATCGACAGTCAAAACCTTTCTTTCAACTTTCAAAGATTCAAACTTCGCCGAATGCGTCCGAATTACACTTAAACATTTCGGAATGCCGTCAAACATTACGTGCACGTCATAAATCACGATACGAACCTATTCCAAGACTTGTAACCCCAAACAGACATCGATACACCAAAGTTCACTTCATAATAACTTAGAAATTTCTAAAACCTTCAAAATATCAACTTTTCACAATAATCACTGAAATATTTCCGGGACACCTGATACTTACCCGAACATATGCCCAAGTCCAAAATCATCATACGAATCTATTGGAACCTTCTAATCCCGATTCCGAGATCATTGACTCAAAAGTCAAACCTTGAACTTTTTCAACTTAAAGCTTTCGAATTGAGAATTTTCCTTCCAAATCAACTCCGAACTTCCCGAAATTCAAGTTCGACTACACGTACAAGTCATAATACATGAAGTAGAGCTATTCAAGGCCTCAAACCGCCGCAGAGCTTTAGCAGGCTTCTTGTGGTATGGTTAACTACTAATGCACTTAGAAGCATAATCATTAAGCAATAATTAATCTATTTGTTTTCTATTTCACATTTGCAGGATAGGAATATGAACAGGGCCCTACATATAGAGTACTCTCCTACACAACATATTTTACATAGTTGAAGCAACTGCTCTGAAATCCTTTCAAGGCGAAAGCAATCTTAGGAGCATATCGCTGAAGCAATTTTTACCATTGTTGTATTGTAAAGAAAGTAGCACCAATCAATCATAGTCTAGAGCCTTGTAGAGTAAACATTTACAGAAATCCGTTTCAGGTTTTCGATTTTGTAACTGAAAATTAATCTCCCTCTTGAATTCCCGGTTTATTGTTGCGTAAATAACCATTTATATTATTGCATTTATGCTATGTCCGTTTTACATAAACATCCATTCTGAAAAGTTGCACTTCTTGAGTTTTTAGCTCAACATTGGCTATAAATATCAGTCCATTCTCTCAGATTTTCCATACGATTTTCTGAGTTCTCCTCCTTTCTTCTGCATACTTTTAACTTCAAAGAAAGCAACAATACGTGTGATTTACTACCGAATTTTGTGTTCGCTGAAACACTGGAGTTTGAAGTACCATTACACCAGTGTGTAATTCATTCTATCCTTGGAGGAAATAATCCACAACCTTGGGTACTAAGAGGGGGTTAAATTCCTTAAGGAAACACTGTGAATTCAGTGGCCTCAGATTAAATTTTGTTTATTTTATATTTCTGCTTATATGTTATTTTATTTTCTCCAGAATTATTTTACAAATACACTTTACTAACAAGCTTAAGGAATTTATCTAATTTTGTTTTATGTATTTGTGTTTTATTTAATCATCTGGAGATCAAAGCCTTCGTGGCGATTTTCTACTCCATCGACGAATTAAATCTACGTGATTTTCTACTCCAGTAGTTTAAACGTTTGTTTGTGTAATTCTTTTATAGAAATGACGAATGACAACGGAAACCAAGCTGTTGCGATGGTGACTGCCAATGCATCGACAAGCCGAACACCAGCATTGGCACCGGCGAAAAAACACGAAATTTTTTTCGGGATTGATTTCAAGCGGTGACAGCAGAAGATGTTCTTCTACTTGACTATTTTAAGTTTGCAGAAGTTTATTAAGGAAGATGTTCCTGTTCTGCCCGATGAAACTCCAGAAAATGAACGTTTCCTTGTGACTGAGGCGTGGAAGCATTTTGATTTTCTATGCAAGAATTACATTCTTAGCAGACTGGAGGACGATCTATCTAATGTCTATAGTAATGTGGAGACGTCAAAAGAACTGTGGGTTGTGCTTGAAAGAAAATACAAAACTGAAGATGCCAGGTTGAAGAAATTTGTTGCCGCTAAATTTTTGGAATACAAAATGGTGGATAACAAGTCTGTTATTACCCAAGTCCAGGAATTGCAAGTGATTATTCACGATATCCTTGCTGAAGGTATAATTCGAATTAATACTGATGTTGAACGTATTAATTTTATTATATTTACTAATAGAATTTTCATTGAAGGTCTTGTCATTAATGAAGCATTCAAAGTTGCAGTGATGATTGAGAAGGTACCTCCTTTGTGGAAGGACTTCAAAAATTACTTAAACATGAAAGCAAGGAGATGTCCCTTGAAGATCTCATTGTTCGGTTGAGAATCGAAGAGGACAACAAAGCTGCTGAAAAGAAAGGCCGTGGAAACTCAATAATAATGGAACAAACATTGTTGAGGATGCACCTCAGAATAACAAAAAGAGGAAGCAGGCTTTTGGACTGAAAAATAACCAAGGCAAGAAACGGTTCAATGGGAATTGCTACAACTGTGGAAAAGCTGGACACATATCTGTAGATTGTCGTGCTCCAAAGAAAGACAAGAAGAAGAGTCAAGCAAACATAGTTGAAAAGCACGATGATGTTGATGACTTGTGTGCTATGCTTTTTTAATGCAACCTGGTGGGAAATCCTAAGGAGTGGTGGATTGATTCTGGAGCCACTCGTCATGTTTGTGCTGTTAGAGAAGCTTTTGCTACATATGCTCCTATTGGATCCTAAGAGACGCTTTCTATGGAAAATGCTGCAACGACCAAGATTGAAGGATGTGGGAAGATATTTCTGAAAATGACTCCTGCCAAGGTGGTGAATTTGAAAAACGTCCTTCATGTTCCTGAGATTAGGAAGAACTTAATCTCTACTGGACTTCTTGTTAAGAACGATTTTAAGTGTGTTTTTGTATCCGATAAGGTTGTAATAAGTAAGAATAAAGTTTGTAGGAAAATGTTACCTCACTGAGGGTCTTTTCAAGCTGAATGTAATGGTTGTTGAGAATAATAATAAAATTTTAGCTTCGTCTTACTTACTTGAGTCAAATGAATTATGGCATATACGTTTGGGTCATGTCAATTATAAAACCTTATGGGAAATGATTAACTTGGAAGTATTGCCTATTTTGAATGCGACAAATCAAAATGTCAAATATGTGTGTAATCTAAGTATGTTAAACATCCTTATAAGTCAATTGAAAGGAATTCAAATCCTTTAGACTTAATTCATACAGATATTTGTGACATGAAGTCAATACCATCTCGAGGTGGAAAGAAGTATTTTATAACCTTTATTGACGAGAGTACTTTATATTGCTATTTTTACTTACTTAATAGTAAAGATGAAGCAATAGACGCATTCAAGCAATACAAAATTGAAGTTGAAACACAACTTAACAAGAAAATCAAAATGATAAGAAGTGATAGAGGTGGTAAATATGAATCTCCTTTTGAAGAAACATGTTAAGAATATGGAATTATTCATCAAACAACGGCCCCTTACACGCCCCAATCAAATGGGATTGCGGAAAGAAAGAATCGTTCATTAAAGGAGATGATGAAAGCATTGTTGATAAGTTTTGTTTTGCCACAAAACTTGTGGAGGAAGTCGTTCGAGTACCCCATAGCAAAATACAATCCATTAAAAATGGAAAGAAAGGAAGTCCAACTTGAATTATTTTAAAATGTGGGGATGTTTGACAAAATTGCAAGTTCCTAAATCCAAAAGGGTAAAAATAGGACTGAAAACCGTTGATTATGTTTTCATAGAATATGCGACCAATAGTAAAGCATATCGATTTTTGGTTCATAAATCAAAAAATCCCGACATTCATAATAATACGGTTATAAAATCAGATAATGCTGAGTTCTTTGAAAATATATATCCGTATAAAAAGGAATGTGAGTCGATTGGTGAAGGATCTAAACGACCTCGGGAAGAAACAAAAGAAAGTACATTTAATCAGGAGGATCCAAGACGTATTAAACATCAAAGAACGTCTACTTCATTTGGACCAAATTTTGTGAATTTCTTATTGGAGAATGAGCCTCGAACATTTAAATGTCTTCTTCAGAATCATTGTTTTGGAAAGAGGCAGTGAATAGTGAAATAAAATCCATATTGAACAACCATACATGAGAATTGGTTGATCTTCCTATTAGAAATAAACCGTTGGGTTCTAAATGGATCTTTAAGAGGAAAATGAAAGATGATGGCACTATTGATAAATATAAGGCAAGACTTATGGTCAAAGGGTATAGACAACGAGAATGTCTTGGCTATTTTGATACATATTCTACAGTTACAAGAATTACGTCCATACGAACATTAGTAGCGTTAGCTGCAGTTTATGGTCTTGAAATTCATCAAATGGACGTTAAAACGGCCTCTTAAATGGAGAGTTGGAGGAGGAAATATATATTGAACAACCTGAAGGGTTTGTAGTTCCAGATAAAGAAAAGAAGGTATGTAGACTTGTTAAGTCCCTTTACGGACTAAAACAAGAACCCAAACAATGACATGCGAAATTTGACCAAACAATGTTGTCAAATAGTTTTAAGATAAATGAATGTGGTAGATGTATGTACATTAAAAATATTTTAAATCACATAGTCATTGTTTACCTATATGTGGATGATATGCTGATAATGATTAATGACATTGCCAACATAAATGCGACTAAGCGTATGCTAACTGGAAAGTTTGATATGAAGGACTTGGGAGTTACTGATTCAATTCTGAGGATTAAGATCCATAAGACTCCTCAAGGTCTAGCGTTGTCACAATCTCATTATATTAAGACAATACTTGAAAAATTCAAGCACTTAGAGTTTAAAGTTGCAAAGACTCCAATTGAGTGAATCTTGCATTAGCAAAGAACAAACGACAAAGCATATCACAATTGGATTATGCTCGTGTGTTGGGATGCCTAATGTATATCATGAATTGTACACGACCAGATATAGCTTGTGCTATAAGTAAATTGAGTCGATACATGAGCAATCCAGGTCAATCTCATTGGATGGAAATGGAACGAGTTTTGGGATATTTAGAACATACCCAGGACTTTGCTTTGCACTACAGTAAATATCCTGCGGTGATTGAGGGATACTGTAATGCAAATTGGATCACCAGTTCAACTGATTCTAAGTCCACAAGTGGATATGTGTTCACTATTGGTGGAGGAGCGGTATCTTGAAAGTCTTCAAAACAAACTTATATTTCCCGCTCTATGATGGTGGCTGAGTTCATAGCCTTAGATAAAGCCGGTGAAGAAGCTGAATGGCTCCGAAATTTCTTGGAAGACATTCCATTTTGGCCCAAACCGTTGGCATCAATATGCATACATTGCGATAGTCAAGCGGCAATTGGAAGGGCTGGAAGCGTTATGTATAACAGTAAATCTTGTCATATATGACGAAAAAATAAAACCGTTAGGCAATTATTCTCTAGAGGAATTATCATGATTGACTATGTAAAGTCAAGCGATAATGTGTCAGATCCACTTACAAAAGGCCTAACTAGAGAGGTAGTTGAGAAATCATCGAGGGGAATGGGACTATGGCCGAGAACAAGTCATTATGGCGGTAAATCTACCTAGAAGACTGGAGATCCCAAGATCTAGGTTCAAGGAGATCAAACAAAGTCATTAGTGACGATTCAACATTGTCAACTAAAATTTTGGTCCATTCTCGTGATGGGACAATGTTTAGTACCGAGGATGAAGCATTAAGGCTTTTTAATGATTTCTAAATTTGATAAGGGGTATATCAAATAGTGTATCTACGGGATGACACGCTTAGGAATCACCTATGTAAGTGTGAAATTTTAGCCGCTTCAAGGAGAATTTTGAAAGGCCAGTTCTCTACGCACTTATGAACCAGGTAGTGTTCATGGATGAAACGAACACAACAATGAGAACTAAAGACGGTTAAGGGTTGATTGTGTGGCTTATGGTTGTCTAGGTATACACCAAAGTTCGACGGTTTAAAGATATCAAATATACCAATTGACCGAGTATATCCGACATAAGTTCACTACGGAAAGTTCAAAGGGAAACCTACTTATCCAGATGCAATTAATCCTTGCTTGCGAATCACATATTTTTTCATGCATACTTCCGCGATATAGCCATTCCACATTCATCTGGGATTGTTAGGTTATTAAGCTTTAATGTATCTTGAAAGAGGGTGAATGGGAAATGGAGGGAAAAATGAAATATTTTAGTTTCCCTCCTTGACAAAGGGACATTGTCCCATATTGGAAGAGAAAAAAGCTTTTGATGGGCATGTAAACAATTTCTCTTCTTCTAGCTCTTAAATAGTTGAGAAGAAGGCAAGCCTCACGCCGTAGTCGCTCGCTCGCTCGCTCGGCTCAGCTTCGGCTTCGAATTTAGATACGAATTCGGTCAAATGATCGATTGATTGATTGATTTTTTAGACCAAATTTATTTGTTAATAGTAAACATTAACAGAAATACAACGAAATATTAATATTAATATTAAATCTAACGGAATATTAAACGTTTTTCTGTTATCCGTTTTAGGTTTTCGGTTTTGTAATTGAAAATTAACCTCCCTCTGGAATTCTCGATTTATTGTTGCGTAAATAGCCATTTATGTTATGACATTTATGCTATGGCCGTTTTATATAAAGAAACATTCTGAAGAGATGCACCTCTTCAGTTTTCAGCTCAACACCAGTCCATTCTCTCATATTTATATGATTTTTTGAGTTCTCCTCCTTTCTTCTGCACAATTTTAACTTCAAAAAAAGCAACATTTTGTGTGATTTGCTACCGAACTTTGTATTCGCTGAAACACTGGAATTTGAAGTACCGCTGCACCAGTGTGTAATTCGTTCTATCCTGGGAGGAAATAATCCACAACCTTGGGTACTCGGAGGGGGTTGAATTCCTTAAGAAAACACTGTGAATTCAGTGGGCTCGAATTAAATTCTGTTTATTTCATATTTCTTTTTATATGTATTTTATTTTCTCCAGAATTATTTTACAAATACAGTTTACTAATAGAATATCCGAGAATTATTCAGAGGTGGATTCAGAATTTGAGTGCGATTGGGGCACCACTATTTGCTAATTACTAGTGATAAGATTCGATGTGCACCCAGATGCTAATTAATAGCGACAAAATTCGGCGTGCAACTCTTTAAAAACTTAATGATTATGATCGATATTGTCACGCTCCGAACCTGGAGGCGATACCAGCACCCGGTGCCTCATCTATCCTTGCGTACCAACTTGCGACTAAGGAACTCTGAACATGTGATGTCATACTTTGGCCATGGGACACATTGCAAGACAACTGTGAATGCTGACTAAATATCAAGATAAAGCTGGGCTGAAAAGGCCGTCATAACTACTACAGCTGACATACCAACGAAATATACATAAAAGGCCTACCAGCCCAACATACTGCACTAACTGACAATATATGTCTACAAGCCTCTACTGGTGGATATACTGTGATTGGAACAGCTCCCCAACCTACTCATAACATATATAGATATATACACAAGATGTACATAAAGCTCTATACCTGACAACTCCGAAAGGCATGGAGCTTACCGATCAAGCTGAACTCGGGCAACACTTAATGAGGAGGTCTACCCGTCTGTCTGTCTGAACCTGCACGCATGAAATGCAGCACCCCCAGAAAAGGGACGTCAATACGAAATAACATACCGAGTATGTAAGGCAATATACTGAAAGCTGAAATTGAACTGATAATATAATAAATGAAGGCAACTGGAAGTCAAAGATAATCTGAAGATATGCTTACTTGTTGTTACCGACTCAACTCTCTCAATATAGTAAGTAAAATAGATGTCCAACCCTATAAGGCTCGGTATTTATATATATATATAACTGCTCTACCGTAGTAGGCTCGCTCATATGAGCTCGGCCGTACTAGGCTCTGTATCTTGGCCATGCTGGGCTCGCTCATAGGCGCTTGGCCACAGTAGAGTCGGTATATAACTTACCATCTGATCAGAGGTTTCCCTAATAGGGGCCTCCCCATCGATTATAGCTCGATGGTAATGAAAATAGTGTAATACTGTATATATAGATTCTCTACTCTCTTGACTGGAAAAAGGAAATACTCAAATGAATATGAAGTCCCGATAAAAGAGAATATTGTAACTTGCGAAACTAGCAAAACATACATAAATTCTAGGATATGAATTTTTCTTTATGCCTCGTTATCAAACTCGTATAATTACGAGAACATGCAAAATGAAGGAAGGGCTTAGCCTTAACATACCTGAGTCGATTCTCTTAACAATCCTCCCAACACACGTCAATTACGAAAACATGTAACAGTGGATCGAAGTAGAGAAAACAATCCATACGTTGTTCTTGAGAAAGATTGTACTGTGCTCTCTTAGAATTTCAAATCCCGTTGCTATTATACAGTGTAAATTTGTATGAAAATTTACCCAAAATCCGTCACTTTCCTTAGTTTTAATTCACCTTCTTGTGAATTAGACTTGAAGATTGTGAATTGATCATTCTTGTATGAGATTGTATCGTACTCTTTCTTTGTGAAATGAACATAGTCTTTTATGAAATTAGTTGAATTTAAGAAGTCTTACGTAGTAGGTGTGGGCCCCGCTAGGTGATGACTTAGAAAGGAAACCCTCCAAAATTTGCCACCTTTTTTTGTGTGAGTTAATACTCATCATCAAAACCCCTTTGGGCAGCCCCGTTGGGGGGGGGGGGGTTAGACTTATCCAAATGTTATAATTAATTAGCTAATCTCCCATCAAAAATCACTAATTACCCAATCATTCACATAATTAAGAATTATCTCAACTTACTTAAATTACTACTCACTTTTAACACACATTATATACCTTACTATCATGGCCATGTGGTACCTTGTATGGTACTAGTCCATAAATACCAGGTATTTTAGCTCGGGCCGTATTTTATCCCAAAATGTCAATCTTTGACGAAATTTATTTTCTTCGATTTGCTTACCCTCTCACCTTCACGAATTTACTTGTTTGAAATAGCATAAAATGCTTATAATTTTAAAATAATCTCATTCCCGAACTTATGTCAATTAACTTACGACGAAATTTTTAACGTACGAAAAATGCGGGATGTAATATCTCATTTCCGAGCTCTCATCAATTTACTTATGGCGTACTTTTACGTATGAAAACATGGAGTGTAACAGATACTTATAATCTAAGTATTAAAAAAAGTTCTAAAGAAAGAAAAAACCATCGAACATAGAGACTTTTCACAAAATGGGTGCTACGGAAAGGGAAGGTGTTTGATTTAAGTCTATTTCAAACTTTAAAATTTCTAGTTTTTTCTCAATTAAAAAGGAGTCAATGATCAAAAGGGTGTTCCAACTTTAAAATTATCAAAAACTTACACAAGAAAAAATAAGATTAAGAGTGTGCTAGTAGTCAGGTAATTGAAGAAGAGTCTCAAACTTTCAATTTGTAACGACCCGGTCTGTCGTTACGTAGAACTTGCATTTTTATTGCTATTCTTGACTTGTGATAGGTTGGTTATACTGTTATTGATGTGTTAGAGTTGGTAGGCTTGAAAACGGAATGGTTGTAGTGAGAGTTTAGCTACTTAGTCCTTAAAAAATAGCGTTAGAATTGGAAAAATCAATTGAGAGTTGACTTATTGGGAAACAACCTCGGAATGCGGATTTTATGGCTCGGATAGCTTCGTTAGGTGATTTGGTACTTAAGAGTGTGTTCGGAATATTTTTGTGGTGTCCGGTGTAGAATTAGGCTTGAATCGGTGAAAGTTAGTTTTTGGTGATTTTCGGTCGGCAATGGAATTCCGAAAGTTGGAACAGGTTCGTAATGTCATTTTGGATATGTCTGCAAAGTTTCAGGTCAATCAGAGTTGCTTTGGATAGTTTCGGCATCGTTGGTGGATTTTAGAAATTTCAAAGTTCTTCGGCTTGAATCTGATGTAAATATGGTGTTTTGATGTTAGTTTTGGTGTTTTGAGAGTGCAACTAAGCTTGAATGATGTTATGGGATGTGTTGGTAACTTTGGTTGGGGTCCCGAGGGGCTCAGGATTGATTTCGGATGGTTAACGGAAATTCGGAGTTGAAAAATGCAGCAAACAACTGCTGAAGTTTTCCCACAGTGATTTCCGCACCTGCCAAAGTTTGATCGCAGGTGCGGGCCCGCAGGAGCGAGAAGAGCTCCGTAGATGCGGAATTTGAGAGGCCAGTAGAGGATCGCAGGTGCGAGAGGAAAATCGCACCTGCGAAGTCGTAGGTGCGGATCGTAGTCGCAGGTGCGGAGTTGGGCATTTTAGTGAAAAGTCGCAGGTGCGGTTATTTTGACCGCAGGTGCGATCCTGCAGATGCGAGATAGAGGTCGCATGTGCGGAACACCTGGACAGAAGGTATAATTGAAACCCTACGCGGCTTAAACCCTTTTTACACCATTCTTGTACGGACAGAGAGCTTTGGGGGCGATTTTTGAAGAGGAAAATCATTTTTCTTCATGGAGGTAAGTGATTTGGACCTTAAAACTCAATTATGGATGATTATAAAACATAATATCAGTGTTAAATTCACGAAAATCAGTAGAAAAAGATGGGTTTAGGGCTTGAGATTTTGAGACCTTTATGGATTTATTTGAGGGGTCAAACGAACTCCGATTTTAGTGTTCTTTATATGTACGGACTCGTGAGATGATGCAGAACAGTTTGGTATAAAAATTTCTGAGTTTGGGACGTGGGCCCGGGGGTCGGGTTTTGACCAAATTCGGGTTTTTGAGCTAAATTGATATTTTTCGATTGGGATTCACTCCTTAAGCATAATTTGATGATAAAAATCTGGACTTAGTAGTTTTGAAGCACTCAGAGGCCGAATTTAGAGGCAAAGGCACTGTGGAATAGTATTTTAGCCGGTTTTGAGGTAAGTAACGTTTCCAAACTTGGTTATGAGGGTTCGAAACCCTGAGCTAAATAATTTATGACTAATTGTTGAGGTGACGCACATGCCAAGTGACGGGCGTGAGGGCGTGCACCGAGTAATTGTGGCCTGGCTTATCTCATGGCACCGCTTAGTGATTATTCCATGATGATATCTGTGCTTCTATTAATGTGGTAATTGTGAACATGTTAGAAATCATGTTAAGTATAAATGCTAGGCTTCACGCCGGAAATGCTGAGACCCGAGTGGTCGTATATTGCTGCTTCATGTTGTGATTATCTGATGTCATGTACTCAATATTGTTATAGAATATCATTTCATATCCCAGTCTCAGTATTGTTAATTACATGCATACTTATCATTGTTTCGGGCTGATGGAAGCAATTCTGATCCATGTGAGTGAGACTGAAGAGTAATGACTGAGTAAGGCCGAGAGCCTGTTATTGAGACAGTTATGAGAATGGACTGCACACTGCAGTGATATTTAAATCATGCCTTCGTTGGCTTGATATGGCGCTTGGGCCACTAGGGCCCCTCCGGAGTCTTTACACCCCCAATGAGCGCAGTGGTATTGAGGGATGGATCTTCCCTAGGCATGGATCTTGTCCGAAGTGATATTAAGGGATGGATCTTCCCTGGGCATGGATCTTGTCCGAAGTGATATTGATGGATGGATCTTCCCTGGGCATGGATCTTGTCCGAAGCTGATGTTATGAGATGGATGGATCTTCCCTGGATATGGAAATTGACCGAGTGTTGTATTTCGTAGATGGATTTTCTCCGTGGGGGGCTGGACTAGCCTTTTTCCTCAGTACACAGTGACTACGGTCACCGGTGTTTATGCATATTCCGGGATGGAACTTCCCTGGGCCTGAGAGCCATATATAGTAATGAGTGAAATTCTGTGGGAGAGCTGTGAGCACTATGTGCATATCCATACTGGTTTCATAGATATATTTTATGATGGCATGTAGAGTATACTGGCATATTGGGCATATTTTCTCATTCTGATAAACTGTTAGCATGTCTAAATTTTGTATATTATTTATTATAAATTTTTGAGGTTTTGTCCGTCACTACTTCTCAGCCCATAGTTTGGGTTCGTTACTTCTGAGTTGGTGTACTCACGTTACACCCTGCACTTTGTGTGCGGATCCAGGTACACCTGGACCCGATAGTGGATATTGAGCAGCGACCAGTGTTTTCATTGGAGCTGTCGAGGTAGCAGCTGGCGATCGCGACTTCGCCTTCTCTTTCTTATTCTACCTGTTGTTCTTTATTTTGAGACAATGTTTTCCATTTATCTTTTTCTTTGCTTTATGTTATAGTAGCTCATGACTGAGTGACGCCGGATCTGGGGTTGGAGGTTTAAATTTAGTTTTTCAAATATTGGTTTAAATTTTAGATTCTTAATATTATCAATAAGTTCGTTTAAAAAAGGCATTTTTACTGAAAATTGAATTTAGCTTAGTTAAAAAGGGGAGGCTTGCCTGGTTCCACGACATGCGCCATCACGACTCCGAAATTGGGTCGTGACACAATTGCCATTGTGGAGTCACAATTGATGATGCCCACTATTTTATCGAAGTGATTGTTGAAGGAGGTTCTGACAGAAAGTATTTATATTTATTCATTTTTAGCAATAAGTTGCAATTTGAGGTTTTTGATTTGAAGAGTGAGATTTACAAAAAGAATAAAATTAATTAAGTTGACAAGTATATACTAGTACTAAAACTAAAACTAATTTTAGAAAAAAGATAAAAAAAAAAATTAAAAAAAAAAAACCAGTTTGCTATTAAATTATGTCAAATTCAAATAAGTAAAACAGAAAGAAAGAGTAAAAACTAAACATGAGTTTTGAACCCACATCAAGCATTAAAGGGAGGAAACTAAAGCACTCCTCCAGTCAAGCTTTTGTATTTGGGAGCACACGTAAATTATTTAATGGGGTCCCAACTGTATTTATAAATATATATAAAATATATATACATGATTTTAACCGAAACTAACGGGATCTCATGACCCCTCAAGAGGCAAGGTAGGTTCACCTCTGGAGTTATTAGAGTGTGACAGTGAATTGATACTTGATCAGTAGGTTTCTGGGATGAATGAATTACTGATTCTTCCTCTATAATACAGAGAAACACTCTGTATGAGTTTTTGAATTCATAAAACACTATGCATTTAAAATTAGTTTTTAGATATTGTTTACCCTAAAAACTGGATAATAATTAAACTTGTAATGTGATTTTAAGGATACGTGATTTCACCTAATACCAATTGATAAACGCAAAGGTTAGTGATATAAATTGATAACGAAATAAAGCAAACCAGTCTTGGACCGTGATTCAACCCTAGAACTGGGTATCCTCGAACTGATCGGTTCCCAAAATAGCTAGGAAAAAAAATAACTGATGAACAAGAGTATGTAAGTGAAAGAGAAAACGTAGAAAGTATTGTATTGCTCTGATATGCGTCAATTTGAAGTGCTTACAGATGATGGGGACTCCTCTTTATATAGTAGCGGAATCCTAATTATGGTATAACTCTAATTACAGAAGTAAATCCCATGATTAGCCTATAGAACCGCACTTGATTTGAATTGTTTCAGGATTTCTGCCATGATCCTCGACCGGTTACGGATATCTTGCCTTTCCGTTATTTCACTTCGCCCGAATTTCTTCATATTTGGTCTCGATCGTTATTGGCCTCGATTTTGACGGGCACCTCAATTCTCAAACTCAACACCTTTCCTTCGTGCCCTGGCCTGATCCATTACGAGGCTGACCCTCAACGTGATTCCCTGGTCTCGATTAAACAGCAAAATCGGGCGAGCTCAATTTTAACCGTATACAGATAGTCCCCTCGTTTCTTGGAGCGTAATGTGAAGAAATGAAATGAGCCTTCGATTTTGCACCTTGACCAGTTATGACGTCACTCTCTTGACGTAAGAGACTAAGGTGTCCTGTCGGCATGGTTCCCAAATCATTTAATGAGCGTCAGTTGATGGTCGGCCACCAACGTCTTCGAACCGTCATATCAAACATTATAAATAGGTCTTCCTTATAATTTCTCAAACTTTACTTTCAAAACTTCTCTTAATATTCAAAGCGCTCTACTTCCTTCAAGTTTATCAACTCTGCAAATTCTTCAAATCTTGTTGTCAACCTTATCTCAAAACAACAAATCTCATCTTCTTCTTTCTCTAAATCCATATAAAAATGACAAAAACATCAAAAACCGTTCCTCAAAATGAAAAAGCTTCTTCATTGCGGTCGGCCGGTGATAAAATGCTGGTGGAACCACGCCTTGAGGAGTGTGTTCCTGGGGAATGTGATCTTACTTCCGACTTCAAAGTCGAGAAAACTTCGTCGGTCCCTGGCCGATGTGAGCCAATGTCGAGATATATATTCTCGATAACTGAGGACGACCTATAATAGGTGAAGAAATATTTCCATTGGGAAGGCAAAGAGGTGGTGATTCTGACCCCCGAAGAGGACATCAGTACTTATGTGAAAGGGTTTCTAAGTGTTTACACCTACCCTTTCCTGCTAGGCCCTGTCGATCCCGTCATCATCGAATTCTACCGCCAAGGCCGAATAACCCTAGGCCAGATCAATCCTCATTTTTGGCGTATTGTTATTTTTCTTTGATTCTTTGTGAGCAAGGTTGAAGGGATGCCTTTTACCCTCGACCATCTCATTAGAATGTACAACCCCCGTCTCTATCGAGGCAGGCTAATAAGGCTTCAATGTCGGGCTACCAAGGTGTTGTTCTCGAGCATAGACGAGGACAAGGATCGAGGATGAATGGGCCAGTTTGTTTGAGTGAGGACTTCCGACATAGCCCCGGCCGAGAAGATGCTATTCCCGAGGAATGGAACATGAAGAGTAAGTACAAATCCGCCTATAACTTCTGTTTATTGTTTTTGTTTCTTGTGCCTTTTCTCATTGACATCCTTTCCTATGATGCAGTGGTTTTATGTGCCTGGTGCTATCCCGAACCTCGAGAGATGGGTTCGCAAACTAGCTTTGAACTCCTCGTATGCTTAGCGCTCATGGTGCGATTTGGAAAAGGGTCGATGGGAGGCTAAAAATCATGGTAAGCTTCTTTACACGCATTTGATGCTCTTCTCTAAAATGTTTCTTTTCACATTTACTTGATTTTCTTTCATACAGGTCTCAGAGACCTTTCCGTCATGCGGCCCCCATCTGGGGAGGAGGAGACCCCAACGCCAGTGAAGGATACGAAGAGAAAAAGGGTCTCAACCTCCATGACTCCAAAGCCTAAGAAGAGCAAGGCTCGTAAGTCGAAGAACGATGCCGTCATCTTGCCTGCGGATGTAGTTCACCGACTAAGAGACGAAGAAGAGGAAGATGAATATGATCGCTTCAAGCTAGTGGCCGGACCGAGTGGAAGCACCGAAGCTCCAAAGGTTGTTGTGACAGTGAAGATCATAGAGATTCTGCCTCGAAGCGAGGGTATCTGGGAAGAGGGACCGCGAAAATTCCCTGAGTCATTGGAGGTTGAAGATGTTCCTCACCGAAATGAGCAATCAGTGGGTGTGCCTGAAGGGGATGGCTCCGAGGCCTTTCAAAATGAAGAGAATGGGGAAATAGAAATTGGCAATTCGCCGATCCTCCCTACATTTTCTAAGGGGAAAATTTGGGAAGCCCAGGCCATGGAGACCCCCGATGTGGAAGAAGCCCTGTCACGACCCCAAACCACCCGATCGTGATAGGGCCTATCATGGAACTAGGCCAGCCGACACATTTTTCATAATAATTTGACATTTCATAATAAAGGTGTTTTTAAACCATTAGTTAACAAAACTTCATAGCATAAGTTTAAATAACCAGTGCGGAAAGAAACAAAAACCCGACATCTGGGTGTTACAAGTCACGAGTGTCTACTAAGGACTATCTGAAGAAAACTAAGACTATTAGAGTCTGGAAAACAATAAAATAGTCTAAGAGAGATAAGAGGGAGAAGGGCAAGGCTGCGATCTCCATGCAGCTACCTTGCCGACTCCGGGTATCCGCGATAGATGGAAGAATCAGCGCTCGCTATAACGTCTAGCAATCCCTGGTTCTGCACACATGGTGCAGGGAGTAATGTGAGTACGCTGACTTAGTAAGTAATAAATGTAAATAAAGACTGAGCAGTAAGAAACACAGAAATCCATGTCATGAAATCACAGTGAGTACAACCTTCCTTCAAAACAATATATAAGTCAAATCATCTTGCTTAAAGTTTTAGTTCAGTAAAAATCATTTGAAAATATTTGTTTTTCAACAGTTTTAACAAAGGTTCAATGAAGTTTAGAGTAAAAGTGGTGAAAATCATAAATGGTCCCCCGGGCAAAAACATGAATCATAAACCGGCTCTCTGGTATAACATCACTCAGAGTCAGCCCCTCGGGCAACATCGCAATCACTCCTAATTAGCCCCTCGGGCACAACATGAATCAACAACAGCCCCTCGGACAACCTCACAATCACTCGTAATCAGGCCCTCAAGCACAACATGAATCAAGAACAGCCCCTCGGGCAACATCGTATCACTCACTCAGGGTACCCACGCTCACTGAGGGTGTACAGACTCCGGAGGGGCTCCTACGACCCAAGTTCTATAACAAGCCATCCTGTGGCATAATCAATCAAGACCTCGGCCTCTCATATATCATAAATCAGTACAACATGCTGCGGCACGCAGCCTCATCCCATGATATCCTCACAACACAGGCTCTCGGCCTCACTCAGGCAGAAACCTCTCAAGCCACTCAGGCTATCAACAAAATGGGGTGCTCATCCCAAAATATCATTTTATGCATCAAAGCAGAGTAAATGAGACTGGGTTATGAAATCAGTAAAACATAGCATGACTGAGTACAAATGTTAAATCAAAACAGTGAGGAAACAGTAGTAAAAAGCCCCTAAGGGTCCAAACAACTTGGCACGAGGCCCAACTATGGCATTGAGCCCAAAACATAGTAATACTTTCTAAAACACAAAATATCATATAGTTTCCATTCAAATACGTAACTTAATAGTTGCTGCGGGACAGAATGGTGCATGCCACATGCTCGTCATCTAGCATGTGCGCCACTTCAAAATAGTGAAACGATGTGAAATCCAGGGTTTTCATACCCTCAGGACAAGATTTACAATCATTACTTACCTCAAACTGGACAAAACTCTAACCCGCGATGCCCTTGCCTCTTGACTCGGCCTCCAAATGCTTCAAATCTAACCAAAATCAGTATATTATCATCAATATACGCTAAAGGAATGAATTCCACATGAAAATTATCAAATTAGACCAATAATCCCAAATTTGGTTGAACCCGGCCCCCGGACCCACGTCTCGAAATCCAATGAAATTCATAAATCCTGAAAACCCATTCACTCCCAAGTTCTACCATACTAAATTTATCAAAATCTGACCTCGAATCGTTGTTCAACTCCCAAAATCCATTTATGAAGTTTCTACCATTTTCCCCGAATTTTCATCCCAATTCTCTAATCAAATGATGGATAAAATGTTATAATCATGTGTTTTTAGCCAAAACTGAGTTAGAACCACTTACCTCAATGGTTTTATTGAAAATCCCTCAAAAATAATCGCCAAAACCTGAGCTCTGTAGGTCAAGTATGAAAATAAAACCCTGAATCTCGTATTTATAGTGCACCCTCAGGTTCAACTTTCGCTCCCAGTGGAAAATCCACCACCTCCACGAGCTTCACACCACTGTCTGTGGAATTCCCGCCCCGATAGCGAAATCTCCCAAACTTTTGAGATCGCGCAGGTCCTTCTGCTGTCCGCGTCAGCTTCCACCGCTGACCGCAAAAAAGTGCCGTCCCCGCCCACTGCTAACCGCAGATTTCTAACGCGTCCCGCATCCCAAACTTTAGTGAACCCTCCCCTCTGAACACCAGCAACTCCCTCAGCAAACCAACACCCTATTTTCAACAGTTAATTCACCCGCTAACCATCCGGAAAACACCCGAGGCCCTCAGGACCTCAACCAACCACACCAACACGTCCCATAACATCATTCAAACTTAATCAACCCCACAAATCACTTAAAACAACATCAAACATCACATCGAATTCCGAATTCAAGCCTAAAAACTTCTAAACTTCAAAATTTCGCCAACGATGCCGAAACATACCGAACCACGTCCGAATTACCTGAAATTTTGAACACATATCACAAATGACACTACGAACCTATTCCAACTTCTGGAATTCCATTCCGACCCCGATATCAAGATTTCTACTACCAACCGAAAAATGCCAACTTCCCAATTTCACCAATTCAAGCCTAATTCTACCATGGACATCCGAATAACACTCCGAACCCGAGCCAAACAACCCAACACAATATAATAAAGCTGAACCACATATAATGAAGCATGAATGGGGGAAACGAGGCTGCAATTCTCGGAACGACCGATCGGCTCGTTACATTCTCCCCCTCTTAAACAAACGTTCTTCCTCGAACGAGTCTAGAAACATACCTGGAGTCTCAAATAGGTGTGGATATCTGCTCCGCATATCCCGTTCGATCTCCCAGGTGGCCTCCTTCACCGGCTTCCCTCTCTACTACACCTTAACTGAAGCTATATCCTTTGACCTCAACCTTCAGACTTGTCGACCCAAAATAGCTACTGGCTCCACATCATAAGTCATATCACCCTCTAACTGAACTGTGCTGAACTCCAAAACATGGGACGGGTCACCAACATACTTTCGAAGCATGGTAACATGGAATACCGGATGCACACTCGACAAGCTGGATGGCAAAGTAAGTCTATAAGAGACCCCCTACCCTCTGAAGCACCTCAAAAGGTCCAATGAACCGGGGGTTCAACTTTCCCCTCTTCCCAAAATGCATAACACCCTTCATGGGCGATACGGTATTGGTAAAATAACTATTACACGTGGAATTAATCAAGTGGATGCCATGGCAAGCCACGTGGATCAATAGAAGAGTAATAGCTAGAGGAAAAGCTCAGAAAGAGATACAAGTTAAGAATATACGAGCTAAACACCTACGAGACAATTAGAAATGGTTGCTTGAGTCTATTCAAAGAGTTGAAGAGACACGGTCAAAATAAACCAGGGCTGAAAAGAGGGCAGATTCATAGATCTTCAATCAATGAGTTCAAACGTTATAGAATCTTCACGCAACAGTTACAATTACCTATTATAAAGTTTCATTAATGATATAAATACTCATTAATGCTCAATCATAAAGAGGGGTAGAAGTTGTACTCGAAGCTCCTATAAAAGGGAATAAACTATTACTTGTGCAGATATATTCTAATCGTTATTGGAATATACTCAACATTCTTGTGCTTTCACTACTTTTCATTCTATTCTAAAACTCTAATTTCCTTTATTATTTATTTTCCTGATTATCAGTAACCCGAGTACTTCTTAAAATAAGCTTTGACTAAGAATTCGATTCTTTGGTTAAACAGATACCTTTAGCAGAACCTTCTCCCCAACCATGAAAGATACATCACGGACCTTCCTATCCGCATAACTCTTCTGCCTAGACTGCACCGTGCGAAGCCGCTCCTGAATCAACTTCACCTTATCCAAAGCATCCTACACCAATCTGCACCCAAGAGTCTAGCCTCACCCGACTCAAACCAACCAACCGGAGATGTACACCTCTTCCCATATAAATCTTGGTACGGAGCCATCTAAATACTCGACTGATAACTATTATTATATGCAAACTCCGCGAGTAGCATAAACTGGTCCCATGAACCCCAAAATCAATGACATAAGCGTGCAACATGTCCTCCAATATCTGAATAGTGCGCTCGAACTGCCTGTCCGTTTGAGGGTGAAAAGCAGTGCTCAACTCAACCTGAGTACCCAACTCTCTCTGCATGGACCTCCAAAATTGTGATGTGAACTGATTACCTCTATAAAAAATGATGGAAACTGGGACACCATGCAGCCGAACAATCTCCCGGATATAAATCTCAGCTAACCGCTCCGAAGTGTAAGTAGTACCAACAGGAATGAAGTGCGCGGACTTGGTCAGCCGATCCTCGATAACCCAAATAGCATCGAACTTCCTCGAAGTTCGTGGGAGCCCAACTACAAAGTCCATGGTGATCCTCTACCACTTCCACATCGGAATTTCTAACCTCTGATGCAATCCACCGGGTCTATGGTGCTCATACTTGACCTGCTGACAGTTGAGACACCGAGCTACAAATCCAACAATATCCTTCTTCATCCGCCTCCACCAATAATGCTGTCTCAGATCCTGATACATCTTCGCGGCACCCGGATGGATGGAATACCGCGAGCTTTGGGCCTTCTAAAGAATCAACTCCCGAAACCCATCTACATTAGGCACGCATATCTGACCCTGCATCCTCATCACACCATCATCATCATGTGATGACCCAAGGGGTCATTTTATGAATTTAGACTCCGTTCTATGCTTAATATCAATAAAAAAGACTAATTTTAAATACCTCGATTTACATGCACAGTCCGGGCGTGAAACCAGAAAGCTTTTATGTGAAAATATGAGAAATAGTGATTTCTAGAATTTAAATTTGATTATAGTTGACTTTGGTCAATATTTTGAGTAAACGGACCCGGATCTGTGTTCCGAAGATCCCGGGAGGTCCGCAGTAAAATATGGGACTACGTACGGAAATGAATTCCGAGGTCCCAAGCCTTAGAAATCAATTTTTGAAAGAAATTGTTTTGCTGAATTATTAATGAAATAAAAAAAAATGAATTAACATTTGAAACCGTTGGTATCGGGCCCATATTTTTTGTTCCGGAGCTCGATACAGGTTTGTATGATATTTAAGCCTTGTCTGCAAAATTTAGTGAGAATCGGAATTTATTTGACGTGATTCGGACGTCCGGTTGATAAATAGTGAACTTTAAGTGTGCTTGAGAAAAATAATGAGTTTTGAGGTTTAATTCATTGTTTTACATGTTATTTTCATGATTTGATCGCACGAGCAAGTCTGTATGATGCTTTTAGACTTATGTGCATATTTGGTTTAGAGCCCCGAGGGCTCGGGTGAGTTTTAAATAGGTTTGTGTTGTGTTGCGCTCGTTCTTTCTTATGCTTCAACGTCGTTTCTTCAAGCATAAAAGATATCATATTGAACAAATGAGATCCGATTTCTATTTTTAATGAAGTATTAGATCCGTATCATAATTACGGTCCCGTAGAAAAAAGAATCATCGAATTTGGACATCGTATGAGGATTTTATGGTCATTTTACTAAGGTTGCCAGATTTTTCAGGTTAATTACGAAATTACCACTGACGGCGTATTAAAAATCTGCACTATTTGCAAATATTAAAACCTACATATCTCCTTTATTATAAGGTCAAATTGAGTGATTCAAAAGCCTAACTTGACTATAATTTCCCAAGAAATCCATTGGAGGCATAAAAGTCGAGTTTTTGGGATCGTTTGGCATGATAAACGAGGCAGAATAGCTGGCAGAAAAATATATATAAAACGGGCAGACTTCTTCTTCTTCAAATTTTCGAATCCCACAGCCCTACAATGAATATCTTCACCAAATATTATCCCCAAATCATAGGCAATCAATTCTAAACTTTACTCTTTCAATTACCCATTATTTTTCATCACTTTTAAATCAAAAACTAAGAATTTTCATGGTAGAAATTGAGGGTTTGGGTAGAATTAGGGAATTTTATAAAAATTGAATCTTTACCTCGAATTGAGTTCGGATTTCGAAATTAATTATATATTTGGGTTTGTGGGTGAATGGGTAAACGTAATTTGGTCCGAACCCCGAGTTTAGACCAAGCGGGCCCGGGGTCGGGTTTTCACTTTTTTTGAGAAAACTTAGGAAAAATTATATTTTTCAATAAAGTTAGTTCCTTTAGAATTATTTAATGATATTAAGTTAATTTTGATTAGATTCGAGCAAGTTAGAGGTGAATTCAAAAGGAAAAATAATAATTGAGCAGTGAGTGACCTGCGAAATTAAGGTAAGTGTTTGGTCTAACTTTGACTTGAGGGAATATGAATCCCCACTTGTTTGCTCTGTGAAATGCATGGGCGTGGTGTATAGGTGAGGTGACGAGTATCTATGCACCACCCAATTTGCCTTTTAAGCATGATCCCTTTCCCGTTCCCAACTTAATTGATTCTTGTCTTTTATATGTCCATTATTGTTTCTATGACTACTTGGTCTTGTTATTTTATTATTAGATATTGTTGTTGTTATTTTGAAAAGAGTATTGGTTGTTTTAGCTGGATTCCTTGTGGTACAAAACGGTTGAGCGGTTTGACATTGTTTTTACAAATTAGATATATGTATATGTTCCTGTTGGTTCCATTGTTGATAATATTGAGGAAGTCATGAGGAATGCAGTTTAACTATTTTATGATTTTGAGGTTTACGTGGTTGTTGGGTTTCAATTGATTTTTGTCAATTGTTGTGGCGAGTGTATAAAAAGTGTTGGTTGTTCTTTTGATTTTTATCATGGTACATAAAGACTGAGCTGGGTTGATAGCGTTACGGTGTTTACATATATTTTGGTTGGTTTTATTGTGAAATGATATTGGTTAAAGCTTACGAGCTATATGGTTTTCTGTTTGAAATTGTGAAAATAAAAGTATTGTGAAAGGCTTGGCCTGAATTGTGAAAGTCTCATAAATAAACTAATATGATATGTCCGGTGGGAGCGGGTTGCACGCTGCAACAAGGAGTGATAAGAGTGGATAGGTGGGATCGGGTTGCACGCCGCAACAAGAGCAATAAGGGTGATATAT